>KZ308200.1:60608-74528 GCA_000376725.2 Ladona fulva | reverse complement strand
CAATTATGATGTGATTCTTTTCTTGGATTTGAATTAAATATTTTATAGAGTAACTTATTTTGTGAAACATTTAATCAAAATTGTTAAAAAAAATTGAGGGATGATATTTCCTATTCAAGTTATCATTTATAGAACAACAAGAAAATGTCTGGACTATTTACTACTTTGCTACTCTTTTAAAGTAATTTCTTTCAATTCTCCCTTCTAATTTCACTGCTTAATACTGGAATTTTTGTTTAGAGAAATTCATAATAATATATTATCTCACATAATTAAATCTCATTAAATTTGTGACATAATTATTATTATATATTATTTATTTTGTCATTTTATTATTTATTTATTAGTTTGTTATCGTTTATTTTCCCTGAAGCTTTTTTGAAATAGATTTTCTTGAAGTCTGATGTTATTCATTTAGCATAAAGAAGTAAACCCTGTAAGAGTTAATTAGGACCTATATTTCTTGATCGCTGGCTTAGTGATAAATCTAATTTGATTTTGTATCAATTGTCATAATTTTTTGACTGTCCAACTGTTATTGAATGTTACATTCAAGAGAAAATTATGGATTCATTGACTTTTCATGTAATCATGACATTGCAAAACAGATTTTCTCTGCAATAGTATATATTAGTATGTCCTCTATTACATTTATGTCTCTCTGTAGTATGTCTTCTATTCCCGCATCAACTTTTTGTACTGATTGTTTGAATTCATTGTTTCTGGAAGGGTAGAGTATTGTATCCTCATAGATGCTCAGAGAAATAATCTAAAAATAATCTATTTGCTTTTTCAGTTTCCTCGATAAGGTGAATGTCATAAAGCAGCCAGATTATACGCCCTCGGAGCAGGTGAGTGCAAATTTGTGACAAGGAAAATCATACTTGTTTCTAATTGATAATGGTAATGGTTTATTAATATTGAGGATATTTTAACATTCTCATCAAATATTGATTTTTCTTAATAAATTTTCTCTTCTTATAATAGTCTTTTTTCTGTTTATATTTATTATGACTGTTTGGAGGAATTAATATAAAGATTTTGTTTAGATTGCTTTTCATCTGTATTACTAATAGACTTCTAGTTTCAAATAAGATGAAACAGTCTCTTCAATATTGATTTAAGGTGTTTTGTGTACTCCTATTGAAGATAATTAGAAGATATTTTAAATTTTGATTTCGTTGAAACATTTGTTAGTATTATTTTCTCAAAATATTTTGAGTTGAGTTTCATAAAGGGTCTTAATTATTTGTTGCAATTTTTTTTCAATTAAAAATCACTCTTATTTTTTCCAACAAAAGTGCTTTAGTTATTGATTAGAAAAACTTAAATTTTCCTTGTTATGAGTAGATTATAATTGAATAAACTGTTCTCTATTTTTGCAGGATATACTGAGGTGTCGTGTTTTAACGTCAGGTATATTTGAAACCAGGTTTCAGGTGGATAAAGTTAATTTCCAGTAAGTAATTCCTTTACTGTTTTTATCATTCTAATCTCTGTTTTTAACAAAAATTATTCTTTGTCATTTTGTCATGAAACGGTTTTGCATACCGACACTATTATCTGATTGACTGAATCCTCATTTTCTGAATTAAGAAAGAAGTTCTCCATGTTTTGTATAGAATAGAAATGCTGATATATCGTTGCAAAATACTTTAGCTGTACATTATAAATCAACATGCTTAAATATTCCTGTTACTCATTTCAATAAACTTGAAGGGGAACTCATTGGAATTTTGTTGTTTATTATTCCATAGTTTTTGAAAGTGATTCCAAAATTGATTTCTGAAGATTCCTGTATTTATATGGAATGTTTTCTGGAATATGAAATGTATGGAATGGAATATGGAATTCTTTGTATGGAATACTTTCTACTGTCTTCTGCTATTGATAAATATTAGCTCAATTGTTGCATTAGTTTATCAGCATTATATAGTTTTATGAGCACATCTTAATTCAAGCAGTGCCCATGAAGTAATTATAATTTGCTTTTCTATTCAGTATGTTTGATGTTGGTGGCCAGAGAGATGAGCGTCGCAAGTGGATCCAGTGCTTCAACGATGTGACAGCCATCATTTTTGTGACGGCATGTAGCAGCTACAATATGGTGCTTCGGGAAGACCCCACGCAGAATCGTCTGCGGGAGTCCCTCGACCTCTTTAAGAGCATCTGGAATAACAGGTATTGATTCTTTGCATGCCAATATCATCTTTTTAGTCAGGGCTTCTAATTATTCCTCAGAAGTGTTGATTATGTTAAATTAGGAATATTGAGATGTGAGATTATTCCCAAGGATGTGTAAAAGAAAAATATAAAGGATTATTTCCTAAAATAACCTAAGTAATTGAGAGTATTGGTTTGGGTTGGTGGGCAATACCCAATTAGAGAATATTACCTTTTGTTTTGTATAAACATCCTTGTCAGGAGCCATCCATTCCATTCCTATTAAACATCCTTGTCAGGAAGTTCTTTGTCCTTGTTAAATTTTTCTTGGAAGTAGTTAAAATTAATTAAAAGCTGTAAATGTAGAAGGATGAAATTTGATAATTTCTTAAACATTTCATAAAAGTATCATATGAAACCAGTCTTCTAATTTAAAGAAAAACAATTCCAAATAAGATTTTACCTGCAATTTACCAATTTTAAATACATACTGTAAATATTTATAAGTATCGTAAACACTTTTGATATTAATAATATTGGCATTGGAAGATAATTTTACAAAAAAATCAATGATAATGAGGATAGTAAAAAGATAGAAATAATCTAACTGCCAGTGTAGAAGTATGGACCTAAATAACGTAAAATTGTGAGATAGAATATTTATTTCATTGTTTTATGTCATTCTCTACTCTCTTCCTAGGTGGCTCCGGACGATATCTGTCATTCTTTTCCTGAATAAGCAGGATTTGCTAGCTGAAAAGATTAAAGCTGGCAAATCCAGGCTGGAAGAGTACTTTGCGGAATTCACTCGTTACCAAACACCTGCAGATGCCGCAACCGAGCCAGGGGAAGACCCAGAGGTCATCCGCGCCAAATACTTCATCCGTGATGAATTCCTTGTAAGTTGTACTCCTACTTTTTCACGATACTTTTCCATATTTCATGAATACTTGACCCAGTATACATACATTTCAATTCTGTCAGTGAAAGTGTATATTTTATAAACCAAAGTTATCTATATATATAAAGCAGAAATTCTGTGGGTTTGTGTGTTTGTTTGTTCACGATTGGAGTCCACACCGTTTGTCCGATTTGTATCAAACTTTGCATACGTGTTCTCCGTGAGCCGGAAGGAAGCACTGTCAACTTTTCATTCGCAAAATTTGCTGGGTTTGAACCAAGATCGTTCAGATAGATTTCCATAAGAAATACATGTAAAGTTCTATTTTATGGGGTACAGACTTTATTTCTTTTGCAAAATTAAATTGGAAGTAATATTCGTATAAAGTCAAAATAAGTATCAAAAGAAGGGAAATTGAATACAGATTCTTATTATTGTCGTAGAATAAAGCTTTCATTTCGATATTGCGAGAATTTAGATAAAATATGCGAATATTTTGTGAAATTTTGAGGTTATAAACAACCCGTCCCCATGACGACCAATGCAATTGTTGATTCCGAGTTCAGGCATTCTCCCATTAGAATGCATTTGTATTTTGGCCCATTTAGAAGTAAATGACGATATGAAGAGGATGAGAATTTTCAGAGATTTTAATTATATCAGTCACGAACAATTTATAGTGATGAATTACAGAGACAACAAACATCCATAGCACCGTAATAAATTAGTGGAGATGTAGCAGCAACTTTTTATTTATCATTTCGGACTCCTGACAATTATACGATTAAAGTTACCAGAATCGGAAGTTGAAAATCTTGCAAACTTACACATTACTTTGAGACATGTTAATAATAAGAGGGAAATTCCATAATGATTCACATTCTTATTGTTGATTGTAGATTTCGGCCTCGAACTTTGATTAGAAAATTTTTGTTTTCGATAACCTGTCCTGTTGGACTAAACTACGAGATGATGCGAGGTGTTATTATCTCTTTTGTACTAATAGGTATACTACATATAATCCGACATCTATTTTCCCCGTTGAGAATCAACGGGCACTTCAGCTAGTCAATATATAAAACAGAACAAAATATTGCATAAAAATCATTGCCTTCTATTGATTTACATTTGATTGAGTTCCATCGATTCTTACTATAGATATTTGTATGTAGCATATATTTTATTGTGAAGTAAGGTGGTAATCTTTAAGGACCTGAGTTCTATTCTCAGGATTTAATTCATAGTTGTATTTTATTCAGAAACATTTTACATGCCTTTTATGTTTATCCTATATCTTGCTACAGAATGCAAATTTAAAATTGTTTCAATGAATTTAGTCTGTGAATAATGCAGTGAAGTGGCTCTTCAACAATTTGAACTACGATTAAATTAAAATCTAAGTGCAAAACACCATATTGGTGTCATGAGGGGTCAAAGTTCTCTCTATTTGAATCTGTTTCAATATTATTATAGCTATGAAATTTTAATTTATAGCTAGTCCCATCCTGTAACTTAGTATTATAACATAGACTGAAGTAGCATGTGTCATGGTAAGATATAAAATTTGAGCATAGCTTTTTTTTTCGGTGATGCCGAATAAACATATTTCTCCAATCAGTCAGTCTTCTTTTTCTAAGTGTTCTATCCCTCTTTATTATTATTCTATTTTTGGAAAAACTTTTAATATTCTTTATGTAATTTAATTGTTTATCAGAGCAAGTAACTTTTTCTAATGGAATTTTCATCTTGTAAATGCTATTTTGGAATGGATGACTATTTCATGATTAACTTCTGTGCTGTAGGAGTGAACAGTATCTGCTAAAGATACAGGCAGCTTGTCTTAGGAGTAGCCTCTCTACTTAAAAAGTACCATTTTCCACTAGTCATTTTTAACAAAAAATCTCATGGTTTTATTTAGATCAATGTTTCACAGCCTTTATGTTCTGAAGTCTCACTTTCTTAGTCCTATAGATACCTAAGTCCTATCAATGTTCAAAGAGTTAATTTTACTGATTGATGTAATTAAATAATTGCAAATATTTTGATTTTGATGAATAGCAGTGAAATTATTGGAAGATTTATTGGCAATTAAGTATAGAATTAGTAGAATAAAAAGTAAAATAAATATAATGAAATGACTTCAACCCACTTGAGTCTCACTATAGAGGATAGTAAGTCCCTCTAGTGGGACACATCCCACTGGTTAGGAAACGCAGATTTTGACAATATTCTAGAAGTCATTTATATGATTGGATATGATATGTTGGATTCTTATAAGGGATGGTTGAAAGAAATCTTTCCCAAACTCCTTCAAAAGTTTGGGCCAGAACTGCCCCAGTGCTCTAAGTGTATTATTATCCATGCCATTATATTATTACATGCCATCTTATCTTCTTTAGAGTTTGAGAAAGCTCCAAAAAGCTGTTGTTTGCGAGCAAAATAACAACCAGCATGGGATAGGGTTCTCAGTGGTCACACTTTCAAAGTATTACATATTTTGGCAATTATGCTGCCATCTTTGGGAAAGAAGAATAACTAAATTAATGTAATGAATGAAAATAACAGTTATTCTTCTCTCCTAAAGATGGCAACATATTTGCCAAAATTGGTATTAAGAACAATACTTGCAAAGCGCCACCACTGAGAACCCTAACCCCTAATGGTCAGAACTCTCTAACAGTTAGTTTGCTTGCAAATGATGGCTTCTCTTGGACTCCAATGTCTTACCACACACTTGCTCCTTTTCCTTATAGAATCTTATCTTCTGTTTAAATACAATATACTTATTATTTGCTGCAACCATTGAAATGGCATTTTTGCAACATTTTCAGCGCATCAGTACTGCAAGTGGCGATGGCAAACACTACTGCTACCCCCACTTCACTTGTGCTGTCGACACAGAGAACATACGTAGAGTGTTCAACGACTGCCGGGACATCATCCAAAGAATGCACCTGCGTCAATACGAGCTCTTGTGATGGAACCTCCACCACTGCCCCTGTGTCCGGAGAGGGAAAAGGAGGAGGGGGAGGCAATGCCGGGCATTGCAGCTTGGCAGCAGGAAGGGGGTGAGGGGGAAGTGCTGCGTCCAACCCCTCCGTCCACGGCGACGAGGAACCTCCCTCCCCATGCCTCTCCTTCCCTTCTGCACATGACTCAATGCTCTGGGATCGCAAAAAGAAATTGTGCGAAAGTGAAGAGTGGATGTGTTTCCATTTTTTGAGCGTGTGTTTTTCTGTACAATCCTTATTTATCTGCCTGATCTGACTGACAGAGGGGATGTCTTTAAAGAGGGGGAGAGATGTTGGGGGAGATAGAGAGAGGCAGGGGAAATTCGGAGGAGAGAAGGAAAGACAGAGAGAGTCAGAGAGTGGATAGAGCTGTCTGAGGTTTTTTTTAGGGCTGGGCAGATAATATCTCAATGAAGTTGTCGTGCACCCATTCTTTTTAATTCTTGGCCCGTGTTCTCAGAGAATCTGGGGTAATTCATTCTGAAAGGGGGTGGGGCCAATGGCAGGCATTGCGCAAAGATAAAAGTAATGGTGGTGGAAAGTTACCGAGCTGTAGAGTGTTTCTCGAGTTATACGTGGATTCCTCGACGAGTCTCATGTCTGAGGGAAGTGGAATTGAACTTTCTTCTCTCCTGCCGTTTCCCGCTCTCATGTCCTACGCACAAACCCTTCTATCCTTCCCTCCCTACGTAGACCCCTTGGAGTTGAAAAATGTTAAAAAAGATGAAGAGCCCTTTGGTCAGAAGCACTCTTGCTCTTTGATTTCCGAGAGTGGATCTTTTGCTGCAGGACAAGTCTTCTTTTTAGCTCTGTGGCCTTCTTTGCATGGATGTGCATCGGAAGAATCTCATCTCTTACCTCTTGTTTGCCAAGTATCCCTCCAAACGAGTCGTCGAATCCTTCCCCCCTCTTTTTATTGCATGCCGTGTATAATATGTGGCATTCTTGCATTTGATAGACTTTGTTTCTTGAGTCTCAGGATCTTTTTTAGAGGCAGATGTCGGACTCTCACGGGGTACCTTTTCTTCTCATGGAGCGTCATAGATCGGTGCGTGATCTCAGTGGATTTTGGCCCCGCCTTTATTTCTTGTACTGAATCTAGTTGCCTTTCCTCCAGTATCTGGAACGTCACTATTGTTGTACTTGAAACCTGTGAAGTTGTTCCAAAGAATTTCTCATCCCCATGTTGAGTCATTGAATATAATTTGGTTTTCTGCTTGCTTTGCCTATCCGTAGATATTTCTTTTCTTGAGGTGCTGTATATGTCTTAAGTCCTTCCATCTGTCTGAAACATAAGTTTCCCTTCGAAATTGACTCATCTTTTGTTAGACATTGGAGTAGAGAAAATGTACATTTAATTTCATATCCTGAATGAGAGGAAGCAGTCTGTTGATCCAGGGAACAGGGCATGTACCCTTGAAGGAATCCCTGGGTACCCAGGAAAGGATTGTCCATAGTTGGACATACCTTTGTGTTCCAATGGCTCAAAGGTTAACCAAAATTGTATTCGCACAGTTTTCCACTTCCTCTTATCTGAATTGTGTATTATTTCTTACTTAATTTTTCAAGGCTTTAAAGATTTGTAAATGATGTTGGATCAAAGTAACTTTAATAGAGCCCTTCAAGCTTTGGATGAATTTTGATCCAGATATATTTTCTTACCTGTTGCCAATTTTTAAATCTTACAAGACTTATTCATTTTGAGGGATCTGGGAGTAAAAGTAATTATTTTGATCTTGATATTTCTGGCGTTAATTTGGGAACTTTTGATAGTGGTCAGCAATTGTGATTATTCCTGATGGCTACTGCCCTTAACTAATGTGAAGGGATTTGGTAGAGTCTGAAAGAAACAGAGGGAATTTGACTGTTAAGCTCCCCATTTCTGTCCTCCTGGTTGTGCAAGTCAAGGGATGGATCAAAATTCATCCAGTCAACTAATCTGTTGTGTATTGCCCATGGTAATATTATTGGAGGCCCAGTAGCTTGTCATGGTTTTAGTCTAGCTCGACTTCCTCCAAGTGGGGGTGGAAGTGTTTTTATTCCCATGTAAGCAGTACAGCTTGGCCCTTGTTGTGAGACAAGTTTTGGTTGAGGGAAGATCAGGAACCAGGGCAACAAAGCATCTCGAATAGTGGAGTTAGGGTTGTGTTTTGGTTCAGTGATATTTTTAGCTAAATTTTTAATTAGTATCTCATGTCATTATTCTTTTACTGTCAACCATAAATTCTCAAGAAGTAAAAAGAGCTGTATTCACATCGATAATATTCTTTAAAAGCTATTAAACATTAGCTCTTGAACACGAAAAGCATTGATTTTCAAAATGCTGCTACAAAGGCTAATGCCTGTGGTAGTCACAAAGAGAATAAAGATTGTAAATCGCTACTAAGAATGAGACAATGTTCCCTTTTTCTAAATCCTTGCAAGTTAAGCCAAATGCACTCATGGGGAAAGTGGCAGTGTGTGTTCTAAAATTATGGAAACTGTCCATAACTTAGAAATAAATTTGTTTTGCTGAACCAATTCACCTCTGTAGAGGTTTCTTTCCCAGTTTATTGCTCACATTGTTTGGGCAATTCGAAAACAAGTCTTTTTGCTTTGTGGTTCTGGTACTGTCTCCTATTTTTGGATTAAGGTTAGTCCTTGCATCTGCACAAAAACTTAAGAGAATCTCTTTTGATCAGCAATTTGGAATTGGGCTTGTCAGTTGTTATCTCTGATTGTTTCTTGAACGTCACTCAAGGAATTAGTCCAATGAGAGAACTGTTGTTTTCCTAACCCCCCTGGCACTGCTCCAACTACAGATTTCTACTGATGTATATTTAAGAAATAAGTTTCTCAGAGTTTGGGCTATTTGCAGCTTTAATTAAAAAAATTAATTAGGTATTGATCTGGTGTGAATTTTTCCATTTACACTTTTTCTATTTTTGAAATGAGGTGTGCGTTTGTTAGGAAGAAACTTGGCCTTGCTAGTCCTATACTTATTTATTTGTTTTTATGTCATTTGCAGCTATCACTTTTCCACTTTGTCTTGTTTTTAAAAGTGCTTTCTGTATAAAGAAATTAATCTCTGTTGTTGGCGGTAGTCAGTGAACCATATTGTGAGTGGTTCCCAGATGCAAGAAACCCACAGGTGGTGCACAAACAGAGCACTTGTGGTTTGGATCGGGTTAGAGAACATGTTACAACACTGTCTCCCTGTTCTTTTTCGCTTGGTTTCTTGCTTTTTTAAAGGAAGTATTTTTTGTATAATAGTAGTCTTGGTGTTGCAAAATTTGTAGCTGGTCGAGGGCCGTGAAAGTGTTTGTTATGTCTTTTTTTAATGTGGATAGAGTATGAATCAAAAAATATATATATAGATGAGAAAATGATCAATGTTTGTTGGCTCTTGAAACAGATGCTGCTGTTGCCTCTCTCGTCTTGGTTTTTATGTGTATCTACGATGAGCTGCTGCCGAAATTGTTTTGGAGAAACCTGTTTTTATTTGTTTGTTAATTTTATTAAACATTATAACATATGCCCTTTTAAAAGAAAAGTCACCCACCACCAAGTGAATTAAAACAATACCAATGATGTATGATGGAAATGAGTGTGTCTGTATATTTGAAAAGTAATGAGGTTGAACGTGGTTGGAATGAAAAAAAAAACCTCCACCACTTAAAAATGAATGAAGCTGCGTGATTGGGAAAGCTAATTATGTATTAATTTTTTGTAAGTAGTTTTTAATCCAAAGTGTTTAATGTAAATGGATATCTGAATGAAGAGGAGTCTAAAGGAGTGAATGTAGAGAGGGGTGGACATCAAATGGTGGCAATTCTTAAAAAAATGCTTTTGTCTTTTGTACAAAATGAGATGTACTGTTGTAGTATTATTGTTCTGAATCTCTGTTGATGCTGAATATATGTGTGGAAAATGATTGGAGAGGCATGTCTGCGTGTGCGTGGTCGTTGGCCAAAGTGATGGGTGAAAGTAAAGAAGAAAAAACCCTTTTGGGTCAGTGTCATATATTCAACTTTTTTAAACAAAAAAGAAAGCTCTAGCCAGGCTCCATTTGATGTAAACAATGTCACAAAAAATTGGGCAACAGTCCTGCTGTTTTATTTTCTTTTTAGTTTCCAACATTTGCATGTTGAGAGAATAGTAGAAATCAAAAAATACCAAGAAATAGTTAACTGAAATGTGTTTTTGGTCTTTGCAGATATCCAGGACACATCTAAAAATTTTTCATGATAAATTTCAATAGTACTCTATTTCTGGATGATTTATTTCAACCGTGCTTAATGATCACTGTACATTGTGTAATTGTGAATAAATTTACAATGTCTGATTTACAATCATAGTATATGTTTCCTTCCAATTTATTAATGCCTGGGACATTTGATTGATAGGGAATGAGTTTAACTGTTAGTGGCAAGCTTTGATCTTGCTTACTGTCATATGTAAGTGTAGTCTGCTTGTGTTTTCTATGCTAATAAAGCTTGTAATTCTTTGGAACAAAAAGTATGCATGGTGAATTAAAGTAAAATAGGCAAAGTCATCTTAAAAAAAACCTCATTAATGACGTTGATAAATTGGCATGAAGTGTTAAGGATTTTTGCAGCTGCAACGCTCTCGAAAAATCCCTATAAACATTGTATGCATAGGTCCTGATTAGATTTTTTGGACAATATCTGGATAATTTCTGAAGCTTTATGCAAGAAGAGCATTTGATATCACATTGTGACCCACTGCCTTGAGCTTAAAATCATAATGAAGTAAAGGAGAATCAACAAGGACGAAGCCATGAATTATATACTGAGAATTGTTCTTAGTTAAAATGGGGACGATGCTAGATATCTTGTCTTAGGTGCATAATTTGAAAGTGTGAGATCTGAGATTAGCATAGATTTTCTTTTAGATGAGATGTTTGATTATTTATTATTAAATTCTTTTAATTTTGGGCTATTACATAAAAGTAGAGTGGTCATATTTTCAAGATGCGCAGAAGTTAGGGAAAGCTCACAGTTACTAGCAGATGAACTTTTGAGAGCTTTTAAAGCATTGTTCAAAAACATTAAAGCATGTTCTACACACTTATTTTCTGCATTCTAGGGAAGGATGGACTGGCAACGGAAATGCACATCTTCAGGTTAAAACTATAATGTACAAGTCCAAGTTGGTCATTATTACCATGTTTTTCATTCAAGTTTAAATATTTGTTAAACATTTAGCACTTATACATAACGAATCCCTCAACTAAGTGGGTATCAGTAATTTCCAGTGAAAGTCAAACAGTAATGTGAAGTTATTGTGAAATAACCTAGAGTGATATGAAGCCATGTGAGAGAAGCACTGTCCATAACGCAGGTAAAACTCGTTTACTTACTTCATTTGCTTAACCAATTCAGATAGAATGCCTTGCTATACAGGAAGAATCACTCATTGTATGTTACCAAAGAGGAAATTTGATCTAAATATTTGTTTCAAATGTTCATGTCTCCTATTTTTGGATTAAGGTTAGTCCTTGCATCCTGAAGCTTTTTTGAAATAGATTTTCTTGAAGTCTGATGTTATTCATTTAGCATAAAGAAGTAAACCCTGTAAGAGTTAATTAGGACCTATATTTCTTGATCGCTGGCTTAGTGATAAATCTAATTTGATTTTGTATCAATTGTCATAATTTTTTGACTGTCCAACTGTTATTGAATGTTACATTCAAGAGAAAATTATGGATTCATTGACTTTTCATGTAATCATGACATTGCAAAACAGATTTTCTCTGCAATAGTATATATTAGTATGTCCTCTATTACATTTATGTCTCTCTGTAGTATGTCTTCTATTCCCGCATCAACTTTTTGTACTGATTGTTTGAATTCATTGTTTCTGGAAGGGTAGAGTATTGTATCCTCATAGATGCTCAGAGAAATAATCTAAAAATAATCTATTTGCTTTTTCAGTTTCCTCGATAAGGTGAATGTCATAAAGCAGCCAGATTATACGCCCTCGGAGCAGGTGAGTGCAAATTTGTGACAAGGAAAATCATACTTGTTTCTAATTGATAATGGTAATGGTTTATTAATATTGAGGATATTTTAACATTCTCATCAAATATTGATTTTTCTTAATAAATTTTCTCTTCTTATAATAGTCTTTTTTCTGTTTATATTTATTATGACTGTTTGGAGGAATTAATATAAAGATTTTGTTTAGATTGCTTTTCATCTGTATTACTAATAGACTTCTAGTTTCAAATAAGATGAAACAGTCTCTTCAATATTGATTTAAGGTGTTTTGTGTACTCCTATTGAAGATAATTAGAAGATATTTTAAATTTTGATTTCGTTGAAACATTTGTTAGTATTATTTTCTCAAAATATTTTGAGTTGAGTTTCATAAAGGGTCTTAATTATTTGTTGCAATTTTTTTTCAATTAAAAATCACTCTTATTTTTTCCAACAAAAGTGCTTTAGTTATTGATTAGAAAAACTTAAATTTTCCTTGTTATGAGTAGAATATAATTGAATAAACTGTTCTCTATTTTTGCAGGATATACTGAGGTGTCGTGTTTTAACGTCAGGTATATTTGAAACCAGGTTTCAGGTGGATAAAGTTAATTTCCAGTAAGTAATTCCTTTACTGTTTTTATCATTCTAATCTCTGTTTTTAACAAAAATTATTCTTTGTCATTTTGTCATGAAACGGTTTTGCATACCGACACTATTATCTGATTGACTGAATCCTCATTTTCTGAATTAAGAAAGAAGTTCTCCATGTTTTGTATAGAATAGAAATGCTGATATATCGTTGCAAAATACTTTAGCTGTACATTATAAATCAACATGCTTAAATATTCCTGTTACTCATTTCAATAAACTTGAAGGGGAACTCATTGGAATTTTGTTGTTTATTATTCCATAGTTTTTGAAAGTGATTCCAAAATTGATTTCTGAAGATTCCTGTATTTATATGGAATGTTTTCTGGAATATGAAATGTATGGAATGGAATATGGAATTCTTTGTATGGAATACTTTCTACTGTCTTCTGCTATTGATAAATATTAGCTCAATTGTTGCATTAGTTTATCAGCATTATATAGTTTTATGAGCACATCTTAATTCAAGCAGTGCCCATGAAGTAATTATAATTTGCTTTTCTATTCAGTATGTTTGATGTTGGTGGCCAGAGAGATGAGCGTCGCAAGTGGATCCAGTGCTTCAACGATGTGACAGCCATCATTTTTGTGACGGCATGTAGCAGCTACAATATGGTGCTTCGGGAAGACCCCACGCAGAATCGTCTGCGGGAGTCCCTCGACCTCTTTAAGAGCATCTGGAATAACAGGTATTGATTCTTTGCATGCCAATATCATCTTTTTAGTCAGGGCTTCTAATTATTCCTCAGAAGTGTTGATTATGTTAAATTAGGAATATTTAGATGTGAGATTATTCCCAAGGATGTGTAAAAGAAAAATATAAAGGATTATTTCCTAAAATAACCTAAGTAATTGAGAGTATTGGTTTGGGTTGGTGGGCAATACCCAATTAGAGAATATTACCTTTTGTTTTGTATAAACATCCTTGTCAGGAGCCATCCATTCCATTCCTATTAAACATCCTTGTCAGGAAGTTCTTTGTCCTTGTTAAATTTTTCTTGGAAGTAGTTAAAATTAATTAAAAGCTGTAAATGTAGAAGGATGAAATTTGATAATTTCTTAAACATTTCATAAAAGTATCATATGAAACCAGTCTTCTAATTTAAAGAAAAACAATTCCAAATAAGATTTTACCTGCAATTTACCAATTTTAAATACATACTGTAAATATTTATAAGTATCGTAAACACTTTTGATATTAATAATATTGGCA
>KZ308200.1:11383-24216 GCA_000376725.2 Ladona fulva | reverse complement strand
AAAAAAAAGCTAAAAATATAAGTGATAAATCAATTACATAGTATTAATACAAAGTAATACATTATTAATAATAATAATATATCAGTTGTCCGGCCACGGGGCCAAACATGTTGCGTAAGGTCCTTCTATCGAAACACCTAAGCGCATGCACATCGACGGTTAATATAGTCCAACATTTACACACATACGTGACAACTGGTCTAATTAAAGTTTTATATATTTTATATTTTGCATTTCTCATTCACTTCTCAGTCAATCTACTTCTCTATAGTTTATGATTTGCAAAATACGCTCTCTCGCCTGCTGGAATTCTGTCTTTTATACTAGCACTTATTGAATTACCTGAAGTCACTAATGCTCCAAGGTATTTAAAATATGATACACCCTCAAATCTATGGCCATCAATATCTAACACCTGAGGGTGTCTGCAAGCTTCGGAGGTAGACATACACATGTATTTTGTTTATCCACAGTTAACCTCCATACCTATTCTTCCTTCTTTTTTCTTTAATAGACCAAACATTTCATTCAGCTTCTTTGCAGATCTGGCCACCATGACAATACCATCTGCATATGCAAGTATTTGACCGCTTCTATAAAATATTGTTCTAACAGGGTCGATTCCCCTTACTGCCCAATGCAGGGCCAGGATGAACAATGTTGCAGACAGGCCATCCTCTTGCTTTACTTCCCATATTGAATGGGAAGGCACCGACTGTATTATTACCAACTTTAACCTTGGCCACTGTTTCATGCATAGTTATTGTGATCAATCTAATTGACTTCCTAGGCACGCCTAATACATTTATAGCATCATATAGTGCACTTCTCTTCACACAATCGAAGGCTTGTTTAAAGTCCACAAGCAACATGTGTAAATCTTGGTGTGCTCGAAGTGCTTCTCCATTATTTGTCGCAATGTAAATATTAGGTCTGTTGAACCCCTGTCAGGTCGAAATCCACCCTAATATTCAGTGATGGTGCCTTCTGCTCTTTTACTAATTCTTCTTTGAATAACTCCTGAGAGCACTTTATATGTAACATTCAACAGTGTAATTCCTCTGTAGTTGTTGCAAAGGTTTTTGTCTCCTTTCTTATATATAGGACATATGATGCCAATTTTCCATCTTTCGGGCATTCTTTCCTGTCTCCAGATGTCACTAACTAATTCGTGTATGCATCTCATGAGATGATTTCCACCATTCTTAATACGTTCAGGGACTATTTCATCTTCGTCAGGTGACCGATTGTTTTTTAAGTTCTTGACAACCACTTTGATTTCCTCTAGCGTGGGCTCTTCAATATCCTCCCCACCTGGTTCGTCTTGAAGCTTGTCCTGTGGTTCATGCAGCTCCCTTTCTTCCTTATTCACTTCATGATTCAGCAGCTCGCTAAAGTGCTCTGACCATCTATCCACTAATTTTCCATTATCTCCAAGCATCTTTCCCTCTTTATCCCTATACATGCCCAATTGCGCAGTGTATCCTTCCTTCGTCATCCTTTTGACAGCTTTGTAGAACTTTCTAATTTCACTTGGTTGATCATATAGTTCTTCAATTTCTTGTAACTGCTTCTGCATTGCTTCCGTTTTCTTTCTTCTGCACACCTTATTTGCTACTCTTCTTAACCTTTTATATTCTTTTCTATTGCTTCTTGTATCACTCGAGCTTGGTTTTTGTTCCTGATCGCATCATTAAATTCCTCTTCAAACCAATCACTATTCCTCTCCCTCCTTCGTTCACCATTTTCCTCTTCTGCCGCTTCCTTAATAGTTGTTTCTAATTCATTCCATTTGTCATCAATATTTCTACTTTTATTTTCTAGGTAACCGACCAGTTTTCTCTCAATGCTCATTTGGTACTCGTCAGATCTATATTTGAGATTCTGTTTTTCGATGTTCCAGTTTTGCCTGGTTGATTTTGGTGTCTCTTTAGTTTATGACAATCTTTGTACTATGACTGCCTTTACTAAATAGTGGTTACTGTCACAGTTAGGTCATCTATAGGCTCTAACATCAATAACTAATGAGGAATGAAAGCTTCCTCTCCTCCCTCCCAATCCACATTTGTCTCGTCATTTTTCAGAATATTAAGCATCTGCAACTCAATATATGTATAAGATTTGTCTAAGAGATATGAAAGGCAATAGAAAGAGGCCGAACATAAATGCTGTTGATGAGGAAAATATCTTGATTCCTTGTTTCTCCGAAAACTATAAACGGGAATCCAACGAAAAAATTCCACTGCTGGTCGAATGCGCTATCCGTTGAGCCAGCTCTCAAGAAATNTGAATGTACTTAACGTTTCGCCGACCAAGAACCGCTGTACTTTTTCACACCCTCCAAACTGACAAAACGGATGCTAAAAATAATGCTGTTTTTTGAAAGGTTTTTATTTGCAACTGAAACTTTTTACTTCTCGATTGGTATTGAAAAGCGGAAAAACAGCTCCCATTCAAAACACTGCTACTTTCCTATAGTTATATATGTCCTCTGCTTCTAACGCATCCATAATTGTTTTCCTACATTTACATTAATTTTAAGGCTTCTTCTCCTTCATTCATGACTTCAATTAAAAATTTCTTCATCCACCATATTCAACCAGATTATATTCAGTATTCATCTCCCTTTAGTGCATCCTTTCACGATCTCTTAATTAGCTAAGTTTTCTATACACAGAAATGTGTCAATTTCAACGTTTGTGAAGATAAATTCCGGTTGTTTCTTTCGTTAAGCAGTGCTTTTATATGATAATATAAAAGCACTGTTTTCTGATATAATCATAAAATTGCTCGTAGGACGTGATTAAATTTAAAAATTTCAAAGCACATTCGTACTAATTTGAAAAAAGGACGTCAAGGTTTTCAATTTTTTAAGTAATAAGTGAATCACGATATTTGAAGGAATGAATTTGGGTGTTGGTGATACGAAGGCTTACTAATGATGCCATAGAGCCATTAGAGGCTAGACGAGGCAACGTGATCGCATATGATTTGTACCAGGTTTCTCCAACCTTCCTGAGCATTGGATTTTTCAGCATGGAATAATTTTTGGCTCTTGACTGAGGCAAAGTAACTTTAAGGTCTCCCATTACATAGGAGAAAATCAACGATTATTTTCGATAACTTCGATCCTTCGCAAATATTTTCAAAATTTTAATTAGCAGCTAAGCAATATCCACGCAAAATTAGCTGAGAGGATTCCCAAGAAATTAAAGAAGAAGAAATGTTCCTGGATTTATAAATTCTCTGATCCACTGTCTACCGGACGGAATCGGGTCTTGATCCTCTGTGTCCCACAGCAAGAAAGACAGTTTTCTCAAAACTGAAATGCTAACTAATTGAGAGATAAACGCTATTCACATGTGGATTGAACCAAAAAGTGAATAGATTCAATTGGTGTTTTCTCGATTGAGAATGTATTAATTTGCCTTTCACTTTTCGTAATTAATCCACATTTGTCTCGTCTTTTCAGAATACTACGAAGCTTCTGCAACTCAATATATGGACAAGATTTGTCTAAGAGATACGAAAAGCAATAAAATGAGGCCGAAAGTAAACGCTGCTTATGAGGATCAATAAATATTTTGATCCCTGGTTTGTCCGAGAACTACAGCCGGGAATCCAACGAAAATCTTCCACTGCTGGTCGAATGCGCTATCCGTTGAGCCAGCTCTCAAGAATTTTTTCAGAATTAGCACTGTCGTTATGATTTCTATGTCCCTGTTCTATGTTTCTTTATATTTTATTTGTTTTTTTAATGTGTACTAAGGTTACATTAAATAGCGTATGATCTAAATAGTAATTTTATTTATTAACTAGCCTAGGAGCCCATTGCTACTCAAGACGAATAGAATATGGATTTTATTAGGAATCCTATTTTTAGAGGAACGTATCTAACGTCGCTAATCGAGAACGAATAATTTTATTATCACCACCAAATTTCTTATATATTCTCTAGCTTATAACAGTCAAAATATATATAATTTTATNTTTAATTTGTATATTGTCTTTGTAATAATGTTACAGTAAATAGCGTATGATCCGAAGAGTCATTTAATTTAT
The DNA here is from genome assembly GCA_000376725.2 of Ladona fulva. Taxonomy (NCBI): domain Eukaryota; kingdom Metazoa; phylum Arthropoda; class Insecta; order Odonata; family Libellulidae; genus Ladona; species Ladona fulva. The sequence goes on along the minus strand of KZ308200.1, from coordinate 20,154 downwards.
TAACTAGCCTAGGAGCCCATTGCTAGTCAAGACGAATAGAAGAAGGATTTTATTAGGAATCCTATTTTTAGAGGAACGTATCTAACGTCCCTAATTAGAACGAGTAATTTTATCACCACAAAATTTCTTATATATTCTCCAACTTATTACATTCAAAATAAATATAATTTTATTATTAATATAATTTCGGTCTCTAAATCTTTGTGTAATATTGGTAATGATGTTTCTGGTTGAGTATTTTATGTAAAGAGTCTAATATTACAGTTAACATTCCATGTCACAATGAAAAACAACCAGTACCTTACCAAGTTTCTTATTCTCAGTTTCGGTACCCTTAGAAGCTTCCCCATACTCCTCTAAGGTTGGCCAATATATAATTATCACGTTCCATAAGAAATAAAACTAATATTTTCTTTACTCTCCTCTACTCTAAACTTTCTAAACTTAGTTTTGTATGCATCTATGTTACTCTGTTGTACTTCCTCTATCTTCTTCTGGCACTAAAGCCTTCTTTCGGCTTTGACCTCCTCTACAATCTATCTCCAGTCACCTCTTATAATGGCCCTCTCTCTCCATCCTCGTACACCCATAGCAGCCAGGTCTTCATCCACTCCATCCCGCCATCTCAGACCTGCGCGTCCTCTTCTTCATGCATTAAATAATCTTTCTTCCCATACTCGCTTGGTCACTCTCTCTACTGGCATTGTTATCAGGTTTCCCATCCATCTAAGCCTCTGTGATTTGATGAACCTCACAACATCTTGGCCGTCTATGAGGTTGTCAAGGTCTTCATTCCAGCGTGTTCCAAAANTATTGATAATGATATTTTCGGTTGAGAATTTAATGTAAGGAGTCTAATATTACAGTAAACATTCTATGTCACAATAAAAAACAACCAGTACCTTACTATGTTTCTAACTCTCAGTTTCGGTGCCTTTAGAACTTCTCCATACACTTCTGAGTTTGGCCAATATTATATTGTCACGTACCTTAAGAAATAAACCTAATATTTTCTTTTCTCTCCTCCACTCTATGCTTTTCAATCTTAATTCTATTAGCATCTATGTTACACTGTTGAGCATCCTCTATCTGACTGAATAAAATCTTCTGCCTTTCTCTATTATCCGCTTTAGACCTATTTCCTGCGGATCCCATAAGCATTCCTCGTGTGCTACGGTTGTGCTGACAAAAGATTTGTACGCAGCCTCTTTCACCTTCTTATTTGACTTCCTAAGTGTGCGTATTTTTGGGTGTAAGGTTTTATTAGCTTTAAAAATTATGCGTTCAGTATGTCTATTCTATTCTACGGTAAGTCCCTACTGAGCCACACCTCTAAGTATTCTACCGTACGTTCGCTAGGTAAAATTTTCCCTAAGTTTCCCTTATCTATCCAGTGGACATATTCATTAAGGAACACTCTACTGGAAATATGATTGTGGACATTCCGATAAACAACCAGAAAAACAGAGGAACGAGTATTAAAAGGTTTTACATTGTTCATTAGTAAAAGGTTTCCCACAATAAGCGTTGGATATTGTAGTAGTAGTAGTTAAGATAAAAGGTGCTTCGACAACTATGATCATTGGCACCAATAACTCACATGTCATGCCTGTTCTTCGTTTGTACCTAGTACATTGCATGCATCCTTTCTCAAGATTAAAAGTAAATAAATAATAAATAAATAAATAATTAGTTCTTCAAAATTATTTCTCTAGGTATAAAAGAAGCACTATTAAAAGGTTAAGATAAAAGGTCAGTAAATAAATATGTTATTAAAAGAGGGTAATAATAATCATGAACTCTCTTTTCTTGACAACTAAAGTTTATCAAATAGGCCAGATTTTTTTAAAAAGAGTAAAACTCTGGAAATTGTATCCGGGTTATCTTTTAGGATTGTGGCTAAATCTCCTCTTATTCCAAGCATACTACGGATCCCATGGTACTTGTTGCATTCCAGCAAGAGATGCTGGATGCTGAGGGGGGAGTTACATTCCTCGCAATGAGGCGGAATCTTCTCTTCAGAGAAGAGGTAGGCATGTGTCAAAGCACTATGTCCTATCCTAAGGCGAGTGAGGACAACTTCCTCCCTCCTACAACTTCTGTTAGAGGATTCCCAAGGGGTTAATTCCTTCTTCACAGCTTGGAGTTTGTTCCCTAATAAGCTCTGCCATTCCTCTTTCCACTGAGCTATGCTTATTTTTCTCAGGGAGTTCTTTAAATCCTGAGCTGGTACTAGTTTCCAGTCTCTGTCCCAACTTTTCAGAGCTTCTTTTGCAGCCATATCTGCTTTCTCGTTTCCCTGTATTCCCGTGTGCCCTGGGACCCATAAGAATAGAACTTCTATGTCCTCCTCTTTAAGCTCTAAGAGCAGGGCTTGTATGTCTTGCACTATGGGGTGGAGAGGGAAATACCCTGAGATAGATTGTAAAGCACTGTGTGAGTCTGTACATATTATGTATTTCCCATTTTTTCCTTTTATATATGATAGTGCCATCCTTATGGCTAAAAGTTCTGCAGTGAATATGCTACAGTGTGGATGGAGCCTAATTTTCATAGTGCCATAATCGTTCGAGGTAAATGCGCATGCTGTGCCAGTCTCTGTCTTGGAGCCATCGGTATAAAATGGAATATATGCATGATAAAAATTTAGGATCTCATGAAATCTCTTCCTGTACATGACATCAGGAGTGGATGATCTCGGATAGTGCAGCAGGATTGTCTCACAAATAGGTAGTGGGATTTTCCATGGTGGAATACTTGAGAACCCTGCTTCATGTACTTCAGGAAGTGTGAAGGTAGTTTCGCGAATAAAATTATAAAATCGGATCCCAAGAGGTCTTGTGGCTCTTGGTCGTCGTATAAAAACATCTAAAAACTTTGGTTTAAAAATTATCTTAAAACAGGGATGGGAGGGCATAGATAAAATCTTTGCCACATATCCAGACATCAATAGATTCCTCCTCACCCAAAGGGGAGGTTCCCCTGAGTCACAGTAGATACTTTGGACTGGGCTGGTTCTATATGCTCCTGTGGATAGCCTTAGACCACGGTTATGTACTGAGTTCAGCATTCTAAGGTAAGACTGGCGGGTTGAAGAATATATAAGACAACCATAGTCTAATTTTGAACGCACCAATGCTCTATATAATTGAAGCATGGAGGATCTGTCTGCTCCCCAGGAGGAGTTAGTTAAAATCCTTAAGATATTTAAGGCTTTGGAGCATCTCTCCTTTAAAAGACTGATATGGTTTCGCCAATTAAGTCTTTTATCAAGCTCAAGCCCTAGGAAACGTGTGGACTCAACAAAAGGCAAGACATGTCTTCCGAGTGTAAGATTTGGATACGGGAAAACTCCTCGCTTCCTGTGGAAGAGGATGCATTTAGTCTTGGTGGTTGAGAAACGAAAACCACTACTGTTACACCATGTATTCAATCGATTTAGTGTGAGCTGTACTTGCCTAGATGCCCCTGATATTTTGGATGACCTACAGAATATGGCTAGGTCATCCACAAACAATGATGCAACCACTGGCAATTTGATGCATGAGACTATATCATTAATTGCTATTGCAAACAGTGTCACGCTTAAGATTGAGCCTTGGGGCACACCATTTTCTTGTGTAAATGGCCTTGAGGTGGTATTCCCTATACGAACTCTAAAAAGCCGATTTTCTAAAAAGTTTTTTATGAATTTTGCTATATGCCTACTATGGATAGTTGTTAAAATCTTGTGTCACCATGTCATATCATAGGCCTTCTCGATATCAAAAAACACACCAATTACATATTGTCTTAGAAGATAAGCTTCTTGGATAAAGTTGTCAATTCTTACTAGATGGTCTGTGGTAGATCTGCTGTGCCTGAAACCACACTGAATGTTTGAAATAAGTTTCTTTTTCTCGAGGTACCATATCAGCCTTTTATTGACCATTTTCTCCATGAGTTTGCACATGCAACTTGTAAGGCTTATAGGGCGTCTGAGGGGTTGTTACAGTCTCTGCCTAGTTTTGGTATTGGTACAATAATTGACTCACGCCATGCATCGGGGAATGCATCTTCTGACCAGGGTTAATTGATGTTAACATCTGCATCATACAAAATGAATCATCAACATGTAAATTAATTGAAAGTGAAAGGATTTCCTCCATCATAGAGTCTACATGACTTGGTTTAAATTTAGAAGGAAATAAGCACTTCCATCGAGTTTACCTTCATGCCAAGGTTGGTGGAGGGAAAGGTCATGGATAAAAAAATACACAGAAACTAATGGAAAAATTACAAAATTTTATTTCTATGCAGTTTTTAAATACACACATTTATGGCTCTGTGACATCTAAAATTATTACTCATTTCAAATGCTATAATTTGAAATCTGACCACCACTGTCTGTACAGAAAGTAAAGCAATTACTAATTCTACAAATTATCAACACTTCCTCTGCAGATAACAGAATATCATTTCCCACTTACGCATCACAGGGAAAAAACAACCAGAGCCAAATATGCTAATGATTGCGAGAATTGCAGTACCTAGAGAAATGTCCCAGATTTGTCCAAACAAAGGGAGATCATACTACATTGTAATAATTACTGAATTAGATTATGTCAAATGCATAAAATGCAAACCAAAACATTTATCATCTACATTTAGCTTCACAAAAGACACCTCATGGCTATACTTGATTTCTCATTCAATTCCCTTCCATAAAATTCTGAAATCACAATACCAAATGAATCTAAAATGCTGCTTAGAATTGGGGGCGGGGAAACCTTTGCTATGCAGTACTCCATATGAGCCTTGAAATCTTAATGTATATCAATAACCTAATCTATAACAATCATCATCAATAACCATTAACAGAACATACACCTAACAGATGTTATCTATAAGAAATTCCTTTTGCTAGCAGCAAAATGTGGAAATGATTTGACTAGACTAAAAAAAATTGTAACAACTATGACTAGTAATTAATTATAATAACATATAATACTAANTAAAACTTACATATAATACTAATAATCTATTCCAATAACTAATGTTAACCGTACGTCATTCTAATTAAGACCTAGACACAATAAAACAAAAAGATAGATCTAATTCCTACAATAGTACTTAGTTTTTAACAAATAATCTAGTTTTTTGATACCTTTCTGGAATGGGACTTATCAAAGTATATTTCACTGTTGAACTCTTGTGACCAACACTTAATAGCTAAGTAGGCTAGTTTCTTTTCTACTGTGTCTTTCATGCCTAGTCCATGATATTCACAAACATTCTCGATCCACATGAAGCACTGATTCCTCCCCAAACTATCTGTCACAATCCCTAAAATATCTTTACCATATGAATTTGAATTAAGTACTTCATAACTTAATTCCAGCGACTTTATAACAGAGGAGATAAAATGTTCTGTCGGGAAAAGGCGGTCCTGCTCGCCTGACTCTGGACTGAGTAAGTCGATCAAACTCGAAGGGGAGGTATGCAGTAGACCATTTCTGCACTCGTCACAGCCAGAATTTACAAGGACATCCCTTGCAAGAGTTCGGCAAACCTCAGCTGTGCTGTTACAGGAAAGGTTGCTATGAGTAACAGATACTGACACAGCAGCAGCTTCACAGATCACAGCTGAATCTTGCAAGGGTGCTAACCTTGTATCTTCCTGGAGAGGGGTTGGAGCACTTAGAAGAAGCGCATCATCGGATAGACAATTCCTGCCCCTCAGAATATCTCCTATGGCCAAGCCATTAATCATGCACGTCTTCCATGAATCCATAAACCTCGATACTGTTGGATCTCTATTTGACCCACCTAGGGCTCGCAGGCAACCAAATAGATTCTCCAATGCATCCTGATTGATGTGACGAGGGGAGAACTGGCCTAAAAGTTTACCTCCCCTTTTAGTTGATCTAACTTTCCTCCACAAGAGCTCCATCCCACGAAGTGTCATCAGCCATCCTCTGAAAGAAGGAGGCTGAGGAAGAGGTCCATTTACCCCATACAGCTTCCACGTCTTCACCTCCCCTCTGGCCTCTCTCCAAAGTTGCACATGACCGGAGGAATGGGTCACAGGACCTTTGTATTAGCCCTTTGACCTCTCATTGCCACCATTCACCGAATCAAACATGGCATTTACTCATTGCACAAAATGTGCAGTCCCAATGGCTTTCTGTGGCAGAAAACCTGAAACAAGAATTCAATTGAGCAACAGTGACAGACAACAGTGTGTGCATATAGAAATTCTACCAACAGAAAGTAATGTTATAATAATGCATGCATCTTTATGGGGTGAAGATGCTATGAAATGTTAAATGAAACTTATGCCAATGTTTACATATAAATTATTTTTTTGGTGAACACTTCACTGTGAATGAGCATACATACACTTGCATCACTTGCGATAATCATAGTCAAAACTTTTAAATGAAGCTTACCATTGGAAACACCACACATAAGATAAGATGCCATTGCTCTGCTAAGAACCTGTGCGGCTAGCATAACTCGCATTTTGCTGCATCCCTAAAGGAAATAAAACAAAGCTGAGTCAAGTTCAACGCTAGAAGAATTGGAGGAATTCTTTTCATCAAAGTCCACATTTGCCTACAGAATCACAAACCGAGGAGGTTCTTACCTTTGGATTTATATGCATCTCATTCACCTTCTGCAGAGAGCGGAATGAATGCATCTGCTCCTTGTCATTCCTATAAGCATCCTGAATATCTTTCCATGATGCAGTTCCTTCAAACTGAAGGCTTCCGGTGTCCACCTGCAGCTTGATTTCGTACCTCTGGAGCAGATTTCTGGTGGACTTTAGGAGATGAGGAGGGTCGAAAAGGGTAATTATTTCTTGCCCTTCAAATTGGATGGAAGAGTTTTCTGTGGTGCTACCCATGGTCTTCAAAGTCTTCACATTGTTTGTGCCCATATCACAAACAATGGCAGTGACACAAAGACCGACTTTCTGACACTGCCGAAGAACTTCCTCCATGAGGGCTACTAGAATCTCAGACTTTGTCGGAGAACTGCTGAAGTATACAGCTATGGGTTGCTTCCATTTCTGCAGCAATCCATGGATCATGAACACAAGAGCAAACTTAGCAATCCTGCTACTTCTACCCAAATGGCCATGATCCTCAAATCCCACTATTAAATCTGACTTTACTCTATAATCTAAGTGAGGCTTCAGAGACATTTCGTCGAACATCAGCACACACATTCGATAGCAAGCTTCACCCTGATTTAAGTGGTGGGAAATGATTTACAAAGCCTGATTATCAATGCCCGTGGTAAAGGGAAGGGAACTTAAAATGGTTTTAAGTGTTCTAGAACAGGGTAGAACAACCATACTTCTTAGGAAACGGTAACACTTGGGGCTCTGTTTATAGATAGATAAGGCTATAACCTTCTCTTTATGGGTCCATCTCCTACCCTTTGCTTTCCTCTTGGAACACCTCATCCGGGAAGCCAAAAACTCTGCTGCTGTTTCCGACATCATGGATTTAAGAAAATCAACCACGGACAATTCCTTATTCTCTACGGCCATTATATTTTTTACCCTTCTTTTCATTGTTTTATATGAAGCCCTTAATCTTTCAATTTCTTTTTCCTTTTGCTTACCATATTGAAATAGTCTTCTCTTACGTGGAGAGCAATATTTTAGACGAGATATCCCTAACTCAGACAGTGACAAACGTTTCCCTTTACGTGGTGGAGTACTAGAATATGAAGTGGATGGGGTTGATGGATAGGAGGAGTTGGAAGAAGGGGCGGAAAGACTGGGTGAAGGAACAGTGGGAGAAGTTGAAATATTAGAAGTATGGCTGCATGAGGAGGAAGAAGGGAGAGGAGAAGACAGGTTTGAGGGTGGGAATGAAGGGCTAGAAGAAGAGGATGGGATTTCGGTGAAGGAAGTGGGAGATGTAAAGGAAAGGTTGGAGGTGGATGGTGAAGGGAGGGGAGAGGTAGATGTCAGACCAGAATCTGCACCTTGATCAGCAACAGTCTCTGCCACAACAGGTTGAGGTTGGTTAACACTAGGTATGGACCCAAGTTTCAATTTTGAATTATAGTAGTAGTAGTGAGTTTATGGTGTGTCGACAGCCAAGGTCATTTTGCACCATTTCCTAGTTTCAATTTTAGGCCTATTTTTATTGTTCTAGTGTTGTAAATATCACACTTAGTTTATCACCAGTTACAACTGGGCATAAAATTAAATTTTTAATAAAATACTTAAAACCTAAATCTGTTAAAAAGTTAAAAGATAGATAGATAGATAGACTCTTTATTGGCGAGGTTAGACCCATATGGGCCTCTCTTCCACCTAACCTCGTATGTCATTATAATAAGTACAGAAAATAATTATAACTAAAAGAAAGAATGCTGTGTGGGAAAAAGCATTGCAACTGAAGGTTGCCAATGAAAAAACCCACGTTGCGGGAAAACACCCACAGAGAAGGGGGGTGAAAAAAACCCGCGAAAACACAGTACATGTATATAAAGACAATAAATAATACAGTAAATTTAAGGTAAGAATAAGAACAACAAATGAAAATGAATTATAAACAACAAAATACTAAGAATGTAGGTTTAAATGTTTCAGTTACAATATGAAGTTAAATATCTAAAGTTAACATCGTTTCACTAAACTAATTGTAATGACATTATCAATTCCAAAATTGGATTATCTTATTCTAATTGTTATTATTTCAGCCAGAGGCACTCGTCGCATGGGCAATAATCATATTGGATCATCAGGTAATCCTCGTCATTGAAAG
>KZ308199.1:1669891-1730522 GCA_000376725.2 Ladona fulva | reverse complement strand
GTGATACAAAGAAAGACCGTGTTTCTTGAAAGGTAGACCTAAATATATCGGTTCAAAGAATACCGCAACTTATTCCCGATTTTCTCGAAAGTATCACTTTCCTATTTTTCCTTCGATTACGATATTATTTAACATTGATTAAATTGCACCATGCTGTGCGGAATTACTTTTGCTGTGTGATAAAAGTATTAAAAATTAATTTTTGCCAACTGTCCAAATGTGGCAACAGCGCGCGCCGATCTCCCATAAGAAATGCATGGGGCCATAAGAGATCCATTGTGTCTTCATGATGTTGGACAGAGAATAGAAGGAAAAGTATAGGACCAAGAATGGATCCCTGGGGAATACCTTTAGAATTCACTTGGGATAAAGACATATATGCAATTCTATATATGCAATTCCATCTACTCTCCACTACAGAGACCTTTTGTTGCCTATTTGCTAGACAGGACCTTAGCCAGTTGAGTGCAACTCCCCTGATACCTATCAATTCACATTTGGTTAGTAGAATATTGTGATCTACTACATCGAAAACTCTGCTTAGGTCAAAAAAATATCCCCATTATTTTATTTTTGGAGTTGATTTCTTGGATTATGAAGTCGATAACATTGAAAATGGCATTTTCAGTTGACCTTTTTTTTCTAAATCCAAATTGGTTAATATCTAGTAAATTATGTATATCAAGGTATTTCAGCAATCTAGTTCTGAGCACATATTCAAATATTTTGGCTTAAAGGGATTAAGGATATTGGCCTGTAGTTAGTGACGTCGTTCTTATCACCTTTATTTTTAAAAACTGGTACCACTTTAGAAATTTTTAAGGCTTCAGGAAAAATGCCTTCAGTTAGGGATTGGTTGAGTAAAGATAATAATGGGGCCATAATGAAGTTGCTACAATCTTTGATAATTTTGCCACTTATACCATCTATACCAGAAGATGTGTTAGTTCCTTTTTTTGAGATGAAATTAAGGAGCTCTCTTTCATAACAAGGCTGAAGATACATTGAGTGAGGGAACTTTGTCTGATACTGGAAAGATTCACTAGATGTATTATTGTTAGTCAGATTCAGAAAGGAATCATTAAATTTATTAGTGATATGTATAGGATCTGAAATGACAAAACCATTATCAATGGTAAAGAATCTTGTTTGTTAGGAGTGAAATTGCTCTTGATTATGTCCCACACACCGCTTTGGTATAATTAGATGCTTTCTTTATCTTAATATCATTATACTCTTTTTTGGATTTCTTTATAATCTACTTATAATTCCTTTTAAGATGAGCAAATTGCTGATGTAGCATTGCATCGCAAGATAATTTGACATTAAATGACATAGACTTGATTTGACATAGCTCGTATTTCTGGAGTGACCCAGTCTTTTTTGCTACTCTGCTTGTGGTGGTAGGATACTATTGGAAAGGAGAGATTAAAGTGGTATATAAAGGTTTCATAAAATGAATTTAACTTTGTGTTAAGTGAATTATCACTAAAAACCATAGACCAGTCTTGCTGACTTAATTAGAAACAAAAGTAATTTACTTTAGAAACACTGAAGATTCTGTTATATCTAAGAGTACTACATGTAGATTGATGATTAGGCAAGTAGAAAATTGACATTACTGCAAGGTGATCAAACAAGGCTGGGTAAAAGATTTTTGTGTCAACATTGGATTTGCAAAAGTCAGAACAAATGATATTCAAGAGAGAACTGGATTTACATGTTATCCTGGTTAACAAATTCACAGAAGATTTCAGGTTATATGGTTCAAAGAAATCTAAAAGTTTCCTTTTATCTTTACCATCAACAAGAAGATTACAGTTGAAGTCACCAATTAATATTGTTTTAGGTCTTGACAAATGATTTGTTAATGAAAATAGAAGCATGTCCAAATTTTCAAGAAAAGTTGGAAAACAACAAGCAAAATGAAAAAAAGAATTACAACCAAAATCGTATTTTAAAAACGACTGATTATTACCAATTAGTCCAGAACACAATGTGCCATCACTTCTGCCATCTTGGATTAATCCCCAACATTTATTATTAAACAGAAGTATGTACAATATCAGTAAGACTGGGACTGGAACCCAGGTCCCCTTACCCAGCAGGATTTTTAGTTTAGTGGTTAGAATACCTATCTGGGAGTTGGTAGACCCAATCATGTGGATATTTTCCATATCTGGTAATTTTCGAATCAACCGATTGACTTAATCTGGTGTTAGGAGTAATATACAGTATAAAATAATTTTTAATAAAAAATAAATGAAAGATTTACTTATCTCAGTTGTTGTTATACATTTTCTAAGTTTAATTTACATTGGTTAATGGGGTATTTTAGCTGATTTGATATTTTCATAAAAATTGACTTTATTAATGACTCTGGTTTTTTTACCTTTCTCCTTGAGAAACATTTAATAGCATGACTAGAATAATAATAGAGGTATTGCTTTTGATACATTATATCCAATGCTCTCTTTTGTATCACTTCTTAATTAAAATAATCTTTATGTAAGTTGCAAAAGAACATTGTAATAATATTTCCAACTATTATTTTTCTCTAAAGGCCTAACCCATCACCCAACCCAACCCACCTAACAGAGACAACTTTCTGTTGGTCTCCTTAGACAGCTCAAAGCCCTTGGTAAGGGTCTTAAGAGCCTTCTTTATCCTCATCAAAGATTCATTAACTCAGTCAATTTAAATATTGAGGTTATCATATTTATGCCTTTGGAGAACTTGACATATTACTTAAACTTGTCCTCAGTACTTACTTTACTAAAGAAAATATTAGGTAACCATGGGAGGGCTTTGTCAGAAAAACTAGTTAGCTCACAGAAATTGGCTGAATCTTTAAATGGAGAAGGATTTCTGAAGTAAATTCCTGGCTTTTAAGAGTTTCTCAAGCTGCATTATCATTTCTGCTCACAAGCAAATACCATGGGAACTATTTTCTCCATTGAAAATAATAATTTATAGACCCAAGGATCAACATAAAGATGATGCAGGACAGCTCTTCACAAATTCAAACAAATAGACACAAATGAACACAACAAATTATTATAACTATAAATGGTAAGTCAAAAGGCTTAAAATTTTTCCATGACATCTAAGTATGCTATCAGAATACCATTATGCAAAAACTGGAACAAATCAAAGATAAAATAGTTTCCATACTGGTAAACATATCCAAGATTGAATAACCAGAATCCATCCACTGAATAATTATACTGAGATAACTAATAACTATTTTTTAAAAACTGTTCTCATTTTCAGTAGAATAAGGGAACTCGGAGTGAAGTTTTAGCTGTGGGTCCTTTTGATGTCATATAAATAATTGCTGATGGAACATGTTGATCCTTTAATATCTGGTACCATATGAAAAAGATAATATACCTAAATAATAGTCAATATCTCCATATTCGTAGAGAGGATGGCAGTAGCTTCAAGATGCTGGTTACTGACACTTCTCACTATTTTTGTATTATTACTGTATTATTTAAAAGGACCATCCACAGTTAAGTCATACAAGACTAGCAAAGGATAGCATTTTCACTGCATCTAACAACTGTAAGCTAATGTTGAAATTTGAAAAAATGGCATTCAGTTTTGTTCTAAGTTTTCTTTTGTGGACATTCCATTTTAAAGTCAAAATATAAACTAACAATAAGAACTGTTAAGGGTCAATTAAAGTAAAATCACCAGAGACAAGTTTGAAGTTGTTTATCTCAAATGATTGGTAGTTGTAATAAATATGTTTATAGTTTTGTGATCAATGAATCTCTAAATGTCTGTATTTTGTATACTGTAAATGTTTTCTGTTGAATAAATACTACATGTTAGCCAGAATGTCTCTTATTCATGAAGATAGCGGTTTCCCTTTATCTGGAACTTCTTTTTCACTCTCACAAAGCTTTTCTCATGAGACAGGAAGAACTTCAGAATTGCACAGTTAAAATCAATAGTTGTGAGATTTTGAATTAGTGTCGTCTATAAAAATCATAATTCTGGTGCCAAAATAGAATCATAATAAATTGTAATTCATTCATTTACTGGAATATTTAAACACTGACCAGCCCAAAAAACATCTGAAACATCAATAAATGAAAATAATAGAAATTGGATGAGGCAAGTACTAGTTTCAAACACTCCAAGTGATTTTGCTGTTCATAATCTGAAAGATATTCAAGAGGTAATTATAATTTAAATAGCTTTTAATTATGAGTTTTTAAATAAAGGATTAATGGTGTAACAAAAGAGAATCTTTCCATCAATTTCGAAATTGAGCAAGAGCGAAATAATGTGCTGTGCAATTAACATATTTCATAGTCTCAAAACATGCATTAGACTCACTACAACTCAGCAATCAAATTCCATTTATATATGGGTCCTTCATTTATTTTGTATTTGAGCACAGGGAACTACCAAGCCATCCTGCTAGCAAATGGCTTTCACTGTTTCATACAACAAATCATATACTGTGGTACCTTGGTTGATGATGGTAATCTGTTCCAAGATGGTCATAATTAACAAAAACTGTTGTTATCGAAGGTAAATTTTTTTCCACAACCTTACTGCATGTCCAATATGCACATAAAACTCATTTAAATGTCATTAAAATATGGTACATACAATTCATTCAATCATCTTTGCAACAAAAAATATCATCAATGAAATGAATAGTCATAAAAGAAGTTTTTAACTGTCAACTTTCACCATGAGGCATCATAAAATAACGACTGCATTGCTACCCAAGACATTTCCTGATCACAACCTCTAGTCATTAACTATGGCCGTCATTAACCAAGGTACCATTGTTAAACTTTTTTCCAAATTCAATATCATATTTCTAAGCTATAGTGCATAAAAAGACTTGAAAGTACATTATAATCAATATTGTTTATTTCAGTTAACCTTTAGAAACTCAAGTTGCTGCCTATGCAACACCAACTTTAGTGTATAAGACTTGATCCATATAAATATTTTTCATGAAAATAAAGCTCTTGGAAGCTGAGAGGATTTAATTTTAGAAGTTATAATATTCTTCTTTAACAGCAATATTGGAATAAAAATTTCAGAATCATTCTCAAAAAAAATTAAACATTTCATACTGTGATGATTAATGAAGAAAAGGGGCATGAAGTTGAGGATCTGAAATTATGACTTTCTATAAATATTCAGTAATTATCTTAAAATGTGCTTAAAAATTATTCTCATGTGGGAATGTACAGAAAAGTGATATTGTTCATCAATGCTGAATGTGGTTAATATGAATAACACAATGTTTTAACTAAAATAAATAAATCATATTTACAAGTATAGCATCATAAAGATATATCAAGGTCAGCATCTCACAAAAGTATATTAGAGAATCAAATTTATAAATAGTATAAATCAATAAAAAGCATATTATCATTAAAATCACACTTACTAAGCGACTAAGACAATCTAAATTTTCTTAAAGTTAAAAACAGCAGGGTGATAATTATCACAGGATACCAAGAGAGAAGAAGACATGTAGAGCTTTTACAAATGCCAAATCCATTTTCAAATTAAATGTATTGAAAAGAGTGAAAGCTTGCTTAAGTGCTAAGAAGATTAAGAATTCAAAAACCACTCTAGCTTTTTATGAAGGAAAAAGTGACCGTGGTAATGACCAGCTGGTTTTAGATAGGTTGTATTCACCCATAATGATATATCGATGACCTTACTGCATTTGGTGTTAATTGAAATGTAGGTTTCAATTATTTATGAAATTGTTTACAGGAAGGAAAAAAGAGACTTTCTAACAGCAATTGGTACACCACCACCTTCGCATCTTTCAGGTATTGCCTTTGATTGGTCCCATCAAAATATAACATAATCAAGCAGGCCAACATAAAACGTCACTAGTTAGCTTGGTCTTTGTACAAGCAACAAAGGTGACCTTTTCTTTAAAAAAAATCTGATTTAAGGGAGGCTAAAAATAAACATCACAATGTGAAAATTCCTCTTACTTGGAGGCATGACCAGCTACAAACTGTTCATCTCCACGTACAAATCCACAAGTAAACAGAGAATATGTACAAAAAGGACTAAAACAAAAGCTGATAAGAAAAAATGGTCTCATGGAATGAGTAAGTTCAACTTTTATGGGAAGATAGGAGAAAAACTGTCGGTGGCAACAGGATGTATACAGACATACATACATACACAGCATTAGCTGTGATGTCGGTATACATCCTGCTGATTTTATTGACAAATTTGTCTTTATTTTAAAAATATATTTTTTCCTATGTTATTAATAATGTTGATGTTATTTTTTGTGAGAGGGTAATCAAGGTAGTAACTCAAGGAACCAAAAGTGTTAGTTTGATAATGCGGTTTCCTTTGTTTGGGAGATATGATAGCGTTGAGTAACCGTATAATTATTATATTTAGAACAAAAGATATTTAAGAGTTTTAATACACTGGATGAGTTTCCTGATGCAATAGGAATATTTAGAAGTCTGTGAATTAAACTGTGACATACTGCAAGTTTGTATGAAAAAAGATGATGGGAAGTTTCATGAGCTGCGCGGTCTGTGAATGTTGGCTACCAGCGCAAGGAAAAATCTATGGAATGTTAATGTTTTAGTTAATGGTGTAAAACTGAAAAAGCTCTGTGGTTGGAATATTTCCAAATGCAAATACGGCCCACTAGAACTAAGCTTGAGAGTATCCGATGTTCAGGACGCCTAAAACAAAATAATGAATTAACGATGACTCAAAGAATTAAAGTATATCTTTTCTACTCTTTTACAGTTTGAATGATAGAGACTCTTGTTTAGCACATTCACTTAAACGTCAAAATATTGATTCAGGTAAGCAGATTTGGCAGTTTCTTAGGGTCATATAAAATTTAAAAGAAGATATGAGTAACCTTAGCAAGGTAAAGTACCTTTTTGCGAATTTAAAAACCGGTTTAAACTAATGTACTCCCACGGGTGCTTCATAAGAGTCCTTGAGAAAGCACGACAGCATTCAGAAAAACTTCCAAGATACTTAAAACACCCATACATTAATTAAGATGCAACTCAAACCGAAAATATTTCAACAAACTCCTTCTTTACAATCTACTTAGAGATCATCGTTACCGCTACATGGATATAGGCGCTAAAATTTTGATGCGTTGTTATTTCATACCTCAGAGCCGCCTAGCGAGTTCTACTATCAATATCCGAAGCAATATCGAATTTACGTTAATTTAGTAAACGGAGTATGTTTACAGTCTGCTTCAAGGTATTTACTCAATAAGATCTCCTATTTTGTGTCGTATTCGAACTAAAATTTCATCATGACCTCAAAGGCAGGTCCAAGTATACAGAGTACAGCAGGGGCTATTCCTGTTAGAAATGAAAAAGGTAAGAGATTGGTACTGAAAATGTATTTTAACGCGAAACTGTGGTTGATGGATTTATGTGTCTTCATGTTGTGGATAAAATACCGACCAATCTTACGAGTTTCTCCTTAACAGGTGAAGTGTCCATGCAAAAGGTGAAGGTTCACCGCTATGTATCCGGGAAAAGGCCAGATTATGCTCCAATATCAAGTAGTGAAGAAGAATCAGAAGAAGAAGATTTTATCGAACAGCAGCGGAGACACGTTCATCATCACCATCACTCACGAGGTGCCCCTGATGAAGAGGTCGGTGAAGTTGACGTTGACGAAGAAGATGAAGAAATTGAAGATAGAAGACTCCGGAGGTTAAAAAGGAAAGAGGGTATGCAGGAGTCAGCGGCTGACGATGAAGATGAAGGACTTGACGAAGGAAGAATCGAAAGACATAGGTATGGCTGCTAAGAGAAAAATATTGAAAATGCTGCTTAGTTTTCATTCATTGGTCAAGTTGCAGTTACTCTATAATTCTTTTTTTTAATTTTGACTTCTATTTCGCCATCTAAAAAGGTCGTGCCATCTATATTATATTATTAGCAAAAAGTGATGCTTTAAGTTATTAAAACATGTTCCTATATGTATACATATGCAAGGCATATATGAATAGCATCAAAAGGAAAAGGGATAAATTTGATTTTTCTGCAAAGAATGCACGAATATGAATGTATTCGTATTTCTATTATGAGTTTGGATTAGGATAAATTTTGTTTAAAAAGTAACCGAGGTGTCTACAGAAATAGATGGTTACAAATGAGTAGATTGAATTAATTTTATCTGTCAACTCTGCAGTATGGTAATAGTTGCCTTGAATGTTATCCTTGAAATGGTAGGCACATACATGCACCAGAAGTAGTGGATGAAGGGGAAGAAGCAGTTGAAGAGGAAGAAGAAGAAGCAATGGAAATTGAGAAAAGTGAATCCATTGAAATGGATAATGATTTGGAGAGTCGGAGAAGAAAAGAAATTGAGGATGAAGATGATGAAGAGGAAGAAGATGAGCTGAGTGACACAGAAATTGAAAGAAGAAGGTTGGCCCTCAGAGAGAAATTGCTTTATGAATGGAAAGTACAAGATGTAAGTACTTATCAATTAATGGTTCATAGCTATGTCACAAACATTTCATTAGCTGAATAGGATGGTGGAAATATTATCAATAACACTGTACCACATAGCCTATATTATACATCAAGATATAGCCATGCCTCCTATGTTAAAGTATTTTAACTATAAATGTTGTACTATAATGGATTTAATTTATGAAAAGAGCTCCATAATTTGTGAAATACAGGAAAAGGTGTTTCTTTCATATGCGCTCATTTGTTATGCTGCCTACAAATTACAATGCACTTCAATTTGTCGAAGGAAGAATAATGTTTTGAGAAATTATTTACACTATGTGGCCAAAGTGTTTAAAATAATCTGTAAATGAAAAATCATTAAATAGAATAGAATTTAGTAATATTTTTGGCAAAAGTCAGCTAAAGCAATGGAAAAGTTTATTCTGGACAGCTTGCTCTCTGTAATAAAGGTTAAAAAAATATACAAACTATTTTGCTCTCTGAAACATAACATACGTTTTTTATAAATCATTTCTGTAATTTGGCATCATCTTTATTCAGTACATGTTTATGCCGAATTAATTTCCACCATCAGGGAAAAGCTAGTAATTTATCTCTTTTTGAATTGCATTTCTCAATTTCTAAAATGCTGTGTTGGATAGCAAAATTCCCTGCATATCTTTGTAAAAGATTTATGAAAATGATCTCCTGTAATATATAAACATCAGTTAGATTTTTAAAAAATGACTACATGTATCTAAAGGTTTTAACCTCCTGTTTGGAGCCACAAGGAATGTAATGCAGAAATCCTGAAGTGGATAGTAGTTAGATGGTATCCATTGGACTAGCTATTTAAGACTGACTGAATTCAGTGCCCCTAAGAAATTGATGGAATTATGTCTAGTTGATGCAAGAGGAAAGATTGAATTGGACAATTAAAAAACTGAAACCTTCTGACTGACCTTCCTCCAACTGGATTGAGACGTAATGATGGAATCTCTCCAATAACAATAACAACATATCCCTGGAGAAGATCAATAGAGAAATGGAAAAGTTTTACTATCAGCATGTCCAGGTTGAAAATGAAAACATTGCCCATTCAGGATATATAGATGATGTAGTCTTAATGTCACGTTCAGTAGAAAAACTGAAGATGATCATGCAGGCCATGGAGAGTACAGCAATGAAATTTGGTTTTTGGGTGTGTCTAAAAAACACAAAATATTTGAGAATTGGTAGAGGTGTACAATCAGAAATCCAGGAAATGAGAGTAAATGTTAAAATCTACAAAAAAAGTAAAGAATTTAAGTATCTTAAAACCATATTATCAGGAAATAAATCCAATGTAATGGAGATTAAGGCAGGAATAAAAGCAGGCAACAGATGGTTGCACCCTCTTAACAACATCCTAAGTTTGTCTTAAACACTCAAACTAGGACTATATAAGATCTTAATTGTCCCTATAAGTCTATATGGTTGGTCATAACATTGCTTGGCCCACTGGGTACAGGATAGGATTCATTACTTTATTTTTCTGCATGATTTCTTTACTTGTTTTACAAGGAATTTTTGATATTTTGACAGTAAATGCTTTGTTCCAGTAACACTCCATTCTTCCATCGAATTTCTGTTTCATTTATTGGAAATAAAAAATTGAATTGGCATAGAAATGGAAAAATACAGATACCCTTGCTAAGTCACAAAAAATTCCTTGAAAAACAAGAAGTTATTATGTAAAGAAAAATAATGAGCAGATCATGTTTAAAATGTTTTTATTTTTAGTTTTAATTTTATATACTACATGCAAACCTATTTTTAGACCTACCATTTTTGATTTCTGATTCTGGATGGAATAAAAGAAATGTTAAATTTTGTACTCTTAAAACTCCAGTTGGAATCGACTCAAAGACTAGTAATTCATAGGTTTCGATGATAGAACTCTCCAAACGTATGAAAGCATCTCTTGCTTGAATAATATAATTTTTTTCTCAGGAGCCTGAAGTCTTAGACAAGGAAGAAGATGGTAGGATATCAGAAGCCTCTGAAGGAGATTCTTCAGAAGATGAAGAGTACACTGGTGAGTTTTGCATTAAATATCTTTTTAGCTTGTCTTTTATGAATATAATTTGATTTGATGACCAAATGTAACCTTTCTATATTCTTAAATCCTAACCTCACACAATTTTATTCCATAACTAGCTGATTCCCGTTGATTCTCAACAAATAGAAGTTGGGTTGAATATAGTTTACCTATTTGTACATAAGAGAAAATAACACTTCACATCTTAGTTTAGTCTAATTGGACAGGTTATGGAAAACAAAAATTTTCAATTTAATCAAAGTTCTCATAGTTCAATGCCAAAATCTTCAATCAACAAAAAGAATGTGAATATAAGGAATTTCTTTCTTATGAAACTTATCTCAAATTAATGTACAAATTTGCAAGATTTTAAACTTTTAGTTCTCTAGTTTTAAGCAAACATACATGCATATATACATTAAGAATTGGAAATTGCTTACTCTGAACAATGTGTAATATATGGAAGTTGTCATTTTATATTCCTTTGATGGAAAATTTAATCGTAAAATATGTCAAGAGTTTGAATTGATAGGCAAGAAGTTACTCATCCATCTCCATTAATTCATTACAGAGCTATGTATTTTTGTTGCCCCTGTGATTCATTACTACAAATTGTTTGTGACTATAATAGTTAAAATCTCTAAAAATTTTCCTCTTCTTCATATTGTCAATTGCTTCGAAATGGTCCTAAATACACATTATATTCTTATGGGGAAATGCATGAGCTCTGAATCAACATTTGCATTGGTCTTCAAGGGGGCTGGTTGTTTAAAACTCCAAAATTTCTCAAAATATTCTTATATTTATCTAATTTCTTTCAACTGTGAATCAAAAGCAATATCCACAACAATAAAAAGAATCTGCATTCAATTTCCCTTCTTTTGGTACTTATCTCGATTTTAAACAACTATTACAGTTTTAGAAAAATATGTACAGTCATTACCAAAAGGCAAGTTCTGCTTCTAATTTAGGCATCCAAGAGTGCTGTAAACAATTCTGTTGGTATTACATGTAAGAGAAAAATGGTGGGGGTATAGAAAGAATAGTATTTTGAAGAAAATTCCCATAAATAAATATTATTAAAGACGAAGGCAAAATTCTTAGGAAAAAAAGAAAACATAGGTTCATCCATCTAAGTTATTCTGTTAATCTTTGGTATATTTTCTAGGTGCATGTCTGTTCATGCAAAGTCACCTTCAGCGTATACTTTACAAAAAAAAAACACTCATAAGAAGATAATTCAAAGAAACCCAGCTAAAATAAGAGGAATCAAAGTTTAGGATTTTTATCTTGTCAATTAAGTTAATGAATAGATTAGAAAAAGGGATTAATATTCATCAAAACAAGTATGTTTTCTTTTCTTGTGTAAATGTTTACAAAGTATAACTTTATTAGCATGATAAATTATTAGAATAATTGGTAAATCTACTTCAGCTGGAAGAGTAAAACTAAATGACAGATACTACTGGTATTGTTAGAGTGGGAATGACTTTGAATATTCCTTCAACCATATCACAATGAATGGATTTTTTTTTTCATTTTTTTGTACAGAAAATAGGAAAATGTATCTTTCTTTTACTTGTATCTCAATCATATCACAGCATTATATGGAAGGTACTGAGGTATGAATGATAGTATTAACTTTGATTATTACTTATTACATGTGATGGAAGTCATAGGGTCATTGTGCTTCAGTTTTAAGGACATTTTCCTAAACTAGCATTTTGATTTTTTGATGTAAGGAAGAAAAAACTACCTCACTCATCATCTTACCTAGTAAGCCTCATCCCCCCTCTCAAGTCTTTTGAGGCTAATGATAATGAGGATTTAAAGAGTCATAGGGCTGAATAGTTATCAGACACTGAGTGAGTTGATATGTTTTTTTTAGATTCGGAAGAAGAAGAGACAGGTCCACGACTAAAACCCGTGTTTGTGCGCAAGCGAGACCGAATCACAATCTTGGAGAGAGAAAGGGAAGCAGGCAGACTAAGGGCAGCAGAAGCTGAGGCAAAGAAGGCTGCGGAAGAGAGAAGGAAAGCCACTCTTAAGGTGCACTTTCTATTTTACAGTTTTTGTATGGAATCACCTACATTTACCATAAATCTTGTACCCTCCAACCCAAAACTGTCTTATTTTCCACTCTCCCTTTGTGCAGATGGTAGAAGAAGAAATACGGAAGGAGGTGAACGAGAAGGCTGGTGTGGGTGTGTTAGGCTCTGTGGCTGCAGGCAATCTTAGTTTAGGAGCCGTTGGCCTCAATGCTCTTGGATTGGCTCCTGGTAGTGGTCTTGCTGGTGGGCCAACAGTGGGAGTCACTACAGTCACTACTGGGGAGGATCAGATCCTGGCATCCCTGGCTGATGTAGATACAGATGATGGAGCAGATGAAGAGGCAGAGTATGAAGCATGGAAATTGAGAGAGCTGAAGAGGATTAAAAGGGACCGTGATGAAAGAGAACAGTGAGTATACACATTGAACTAACCTTAAGATGGATACAAACTTAGAGGTATGGAATGTCCAGAAGTTAAATTCTGTTAGTATACGCTTGTTAATCCTTCTAAGGTGTGGCTGAAGGGACCTCAAGTGCATTATTTCTGCTCCTCATATGCTGTCAGAATTGCCTCATGTCTCTTAAAATATGTCTGCAGAATCACAGTCTTGATTTGTTATTTGGGAATGTCCCACGTTTGCATAATAATCACTGCGTTAAATTAGCATCTTTTGATGACCTCCAATGATGTATTTTACCAGCCTTTGTTACAGTTAATTTTAGCCTTTCTCTATTTTCAGTCTTTAACTATGACTCATGCAATATTTCATAACTTTTGGTAAATTTTGTAGTCTTTGCTTGAAGGATAGGCATCTAATGGGAAATTTGAATAGATAAAACTAGCATAAATGCTTTTGTGCTCGTATGTGTTGAATTTCAGAATTGGAATGTCCCTTGTGTTTCCCATAATCAATGAAAAATTTTGTTACTCTTCCTTTGTATTCAAAATGGAAACCTGGCAACCCAATTCTCAAGGATTCAAATGCTTGTAAACACAAACCATGATATTTCTCTTATGTTGAAATTATGCTGATGGTTTTGACCCCTCTTTAAATTCCACTGAATGAATTGGTAAATGCATATTGGCCTTTTTTTGGATATGCATTATCTTTGCATGACAAAGTTGGAGACTTAAATATGTAACCACACCATCAGTTATGAGTTTGAATTACTTGAGAGTCACAAAACAGAGTTGTGATGGATGATACTTATTTTTCACTCATGTCAACACAGATTGCTTATGCATTATTAATTTTGTTTCATAAGATTAGGTTTCTCCTCTCTTTCATTTAAGCAATCTCTGAATCAAATGACTTCACAATTTGAAGTTTCGTTCTAAAGAAAATTCAATCATAATTGACCTCTTTAATAGGTGAGTCTTGGCAGTTATTTCATGTAAACATCATTTGACCAAAATCTCTCACTGTCTTGAGAAACTCAATAGAAGAGTTGATGACTCTATAAATTACCCGAAAAGTGTGTTCAAAGAAGTAAGAGCTGAATGTGTTTTCAGGATGGAGAAGGAACGCCTGGAGGTGGAGAGACTGCGCAATATGACTGAGGAAGAGAGGAGGCAAGAAATTCGCCTCAATCCCAAACTCATCACCAACAAAGCCTCCAAAGGAAAATACAAATTCCTGCAAAAGTACTACCACCGAGGAGTCTTCTATCTGGTAACTTCTGCTCACTTCTCAGTTTTGTTTAACAAAACACAAATCACTTGTCTTTCAAGGCTCATTTGTCTTAATTTCTCTCTATAATTTTTGGAGATATCCGGTACTGCTATATCTATATTTTTAATTTTCATAAATTTTTTTTTATTTTCAAATTTCAAAATAAGGAAACTAACAATAGTTGAAACGACTATGAATCTCCCTATAATGTGGGGAGATTCATGAATTAAATAAACTATAATCATGTTTATTAGTCAATAATATTTCACAGCTACCAATTATTTTCAATGGGTTTGGTTAACAAAATAGTTTATGAAAGAGTTTTTAAGTCAATTTTAATGTTATATTAAACAAAAAATACTATACTGTAACAGTTTTTGCGTAATTTATTAATAATTCTCCATTGTTGCCTTGGACAAATTAGACCTTACATGAGGTAGACACAGATTCAGAGGTGTTAAATATGGTCAGCAATTGGACTATCTCCTTGGTGACGATCCCACATAAAATTACCACAAGAGAATTAGTGCCAGGCACTATTCCTTAGGTCGTTTTGACAATCGTCTTTGGTTTCATCGGAGTTGTGTTTGTCGGGTGGCTTCTTCCCCTACCATGTCTTTCGTTGCAGAAGGTTGTATAAAGTTTTGAGTTTCCTATGATTTTGTTGAGTCCGTTCCTTGTTACCTTGAGGATTTATAATTAGTACTACCCTCTTTTGGTGTTCTTCTTTCTCTGAAGTTTTGCTTGTAAAACGCGCATTAGGTGATTCCCATTTCCTTTCCCTTGTTTCCAATTTTGGTCTCTCAAGAAGGTAGGCGCGAAATGGCTCTTGGAGTGTTTTAAACCTCCAATAGATGGAACCTCCGGCACTTTGTGGCTGCGTCACCACTTGCAAAGGAACCACGCACCCCGAGTCAGTCCGTAAGAGGAGCAGCGGGGAGGAAAGAGTCAACCATCATAGGTTACGCAGCGAATGAGGCTGTTTTGGTTTCGATTTACGTGTCAACAATCTCTCCTTCGACTGTCGTTCTCTTTATTGTTTAAAAAACAATTGGAAAGCATTAGCTACTGGAATATAGAAAGAGAAAATTGGACACATGCTATTGAGTGTTATTTAAACAGGTTTAAACCCGTTTTCATGCTGAATATTTCACATTCACTTTATATATGTGATGTTTTTCGATTGAACCCCATGATTATGAATGTTAAAAAAGAAAGAGAAATAAACTTGCGAATGCTACTCCGCCACAATCAATGTTCAGTCTGCGCACTTTGAACACTATTTGCCAACGAAATATAATAGCAAATTTCTGAAATGAAAACATAATATAGAATTACAAAAGCTTCTCTTATGAGATATTTCGAAAATAAGTAAAACTATATTTCATCTCTCGGAGTAGAGGTCGCCTTAGGGGTTAGGGGTCTCAAAACACCGAAAAGTACCTTCGGATAGTCAAGAGGGAAACGTGTTCACCTTCGTTGAAAGAGGTTCCGGGTTTTAAACCCGGTGTGGGCCGGACAGGATTCCGGGCCCGGAAACTTTTGCCATTGTCGGGCCCTTTTCCTCATCATCAACTAAGCTGGCCTTCAATTCCGCTTGGGCCCTGGATGTTTGGTCCGGCCTCTCCGCGGCACTGGGCATTGAGGCACATATGACCTAAGCTGTGTAAATTTAATATACGTATATAAAGTAGAAGATTTGTATGTGTGTATGTTTGCCTAAAACTCAATAACCAGATGCCGCACAACTAATTCTTATTTTGTTCGTGGAACATTTTTCTTTGAAGGATATTTTGTTTGGGGCAGTAATGTTTGCTTTGCCATGAATTTTCTCTGACATCTTTAGTTTTAATAGCTATTTCAATTGAAGTATAAATTTCTTTATCTGGCATTTTGAAACCGTTTAAGTAATGCGTATCTGTCTCGTGTCGTAATCGGTTTATATGTTTTCGAAAGATAATTTGCTTATTTTCATATTAGCACGAGAATATGCCAAAACTGAATCCGTGTTCGCTTTTCGGTAAAATAAATTAATCATCAAAAGTCCCGGATAAGAAATGAGGCTTATTATGTGAGATTGGGAGTGAGGTCAGTGGAAAAAGCTCACTTTTAGGGAAGAAGTGACGATCGATATTATTTCAATGGCTTACAACAAACATGAACAAGTCCGAGTCAAAAATGAATGATATATTTAAGTGCACCAAAGCACGATTTAAGAGGATTCCATCCATGGGAAGTCATTCACGCAGCTCTCCGCCGCCCTTTTGATCGGTGCGCCCTAGGCGGTTGTCTCTGACGCGTCGCTTTCACGCTGTCCATGTAAATGTTACAGCTCTTGCGTGCATTAGGTCAGGGCCGACGAATGATGGGGGCGTCAGCAAATCTTCTCTCATATGGTCATTTACTGCGAAACCCTCTTTACAGGACATTTGCATGAGCGATTTTGGTTCANAAACCTCTGCACTAATGTAATTAAATTTCATCTATGCAGAGGAATATAAAATATTTGTTTAATTTGGAAAAAAATCTATAAGAGAGGGTTATTGATCACAATTTCCTGTTATATGATCATCTTCTCCAGATTAAACAATCAGAAAATGTTTAAATCTATCTATTTTATGTAGTTGCTTCTCTGGATATGCATGGAGAAATCTCATAAAATGGTTCGATGCTAGGTCAGTGAATAGAATTCCAAAAATTTAAAGGGTTTCTTGAAACCAAATGTGTTCTCTCCGTAGATAACGGTGAAAGTTCACTGGGATATTGTCACTTGGAGTCTTATCATCTTCGTATCATATTTCCTAAATAGATTCTGGCTCAACTTATTGGCAATATTTGAAATACAATGAAAAAAATAAAACAGATTGCCATTCTTTTTTTGTTCATTAGCAGCCAATGACATGTTCCCGTTGTGCATTTTTAATTTCATGCAGTTCCTGAAATGAATTCTATTTGAAACTCCTCACAGAGTCGCCGTTTTTTTTGCCGTAAAGTCCCGGGTTTAGACACTATGGAATGAAGCGGACATCCATTCTAGGCATCATGGGTTCGATTCTAGGAGGCCCCAAAAACGGCCATTTTCCCATAAGAATGCATTGAGCGCATTTTCAAAAATTCGTTTAGCGTAGTTAGCATAAAGATAGAACGTTGAAATTTACGGAATCGTTAGAAAATGATTTTATCTTCTGTTTTCTGCAAGGGTTTTATACCTAATGGCCCCAGGTTCGATGCTAGGTACTTGGTGCAAAACTTTCAAAAAATCATTTAGGGTATTTCTAGGTAAGATAGAAGATTGAAATTCACGTCATCGATAGAGATTAAACACCTCTATAGTATACCTAAAGAATTTTACCCTGAAGGTCCTTAGTTAGATGCTAGGGCAGTTTTTCTGTCTGAAGTTCATGAATTCATTTAGGGTATCTTCCGTTAAGATAGAAACATGCAATTCACGGTGTTGTTAGAATAGATGATTGTCTATCGTATGCCGTAAAGCTTTTGCCCTAA
Source organism: Ladona fulva (assembly GCA_000376725.2). Classification (NCBI taxonomy): domain Eukaryota; kingdom Metazoa; phylum Arthropoda; class Insecta; order Odonata; family Libellulidae; genus Ladona; species Ladona fulva. The sequence goes on along the minus strand of KZ308199.1, from coordinate 1,712,743 downwards.
AGGCCCAGGTTCGATCCCAGGACCATTTGAATGACCAAATTTTCAAAAATTCGTAACGGTATTTCCCGGGCAGGTAGAAGGTTGAAATTCGCTACATCTATAGAAGATAGGGATTTCTATAGTATGCTGTAAGAATATTTGTCCTCATAGACCCAGGTTCGATGCTAGGACATTTTGTATGCACGTATTATGAATAATTCGTTTACGTTGTTGTAGTTGGTGCATGGAACTCGGTGTATGGAAGGCGGAGTGTTGCAGGTGGTGTGTAATGCCTTAGATAATCTATCTTGCATTAAGCTTGAAGTATGCAAGCAACTTTTACTCGTATAATGTATACTTATATATGATACTAATTCTAAGCATTAAGGAAGTGTGTCACTGACCAGTTGATTTTTCTGCACAAAGACCCTGACCTTCTCACTAATGAAAAAGTGAGATATCGCTCCTGGGTATGTGGCCACAAAAGGGTTCCTTTCTCATTTTTTACATAGCACGGATTTTCAAAAATTTCATTTTTCATTTTCTTTCATTTTCTGTTGATATAGAGACAGACTCTGAACCTAAAAGAAAAGGGTCACTGACCTGACGACTTTTTTTGCATGAATACAAAATGAATTATATATCACTCATGGGTATCACGGGATTTGATCCTAGAAGGCCCTAAAAAAGGTACTTTTTGCAATTTTGTACATCACATAGGATTTCAATATTTTTTTTTTGTCTTTTTCCACTGAATGAAAAGCATCACTGACCAACAAAATTTTTTGCATGAAGACTCCAACCATCAGACTAGAGAATGAATGAGATATTGCTCCTGGGTACCTTGGGTTTGATCCTGGAAGGCCTCAAAAATGGAACATTTTGCAGTTTTATACATTGAGTGGATTTTGAAAAATTCTTACATAGAGAGTTGAATTTCACGATGTTGCTAAAAGTTGTTTTCTATATGTTGCATAATGTAAGAAGGTGTCCCTGAGTGGCCATATCTTTGATGCTAGGACTGTTCAAATTTAGCCTGTTTAAAAGGTATGCTTTTTAGGAATTTTTTTCAGGGCACTTTCCAAAAGGCCAGATAGTTAAAATTAGGTATGTGAATAGAATTCATGCCTGTATTTTATATTTACCTATGACAACTTCCAAATTTGTTTGAATTTGGTTTGATGCCTGGGCATGATATATATTCCTCCATATCAAATGTACAGGACCTTCTGAACCATAATTCAAATGGACATCTAATTTAATGATCCTGGGCTCAAAACTAGGATGACTGAAATTTCGCCCGTTCAAAATACATAGAGAGGATTTCAACGTTTTTGCAGCACTTCTTAAATAGATAAATAGGTAAAACCAGGCTTGTGGATAGGATTCATGGCATTATTATATATTTTAGGTTGGTGATTTTTCTATAATACCTTGTTATAGTGCCATTCTGGCACTGAAATGCTCAATTCAGTGAGATGCATCAAATGCTCAAATGAATGGAGACAGTGCTCAACAAGGTATTATGGAAAAATAGAACCTGTTCATAAGGTAGAACTTTTCAATAAGACAGGTGGAAAAGTTACATAATTCCTAATCTTGAAGTATGCGAGCAACTTAACTAGTATATTGAATAGCTCTCCAGGAGATTCTGTCCCCAGCCAAATTTCAATTCTACCCCTAATGTACTTTTCATTTGAATAATGAAAAGTATACTTAGCTATACTTTTATATAATAAAGAACATAGTCTTTGTTCCTAACCTGAATAATCTTTACTTTCTCTTCAGGATGAAGATGATGACCTGTATAAGAGAGATTTCTCAGCTGCCACTTTGGATGACCACTTTGACAAGACCATTTTACCAAAAGTTATGCAGGTATGTCATTTTTGTCTTACAGAACTTTTGTAATTTAGTGTTGATATTCCACCTTTATACTGACTGATTTTTTAAATTGCTGACCTACGAATAAAGGCTGTTCAAAAGTTCTTTTAAGGGTAGCTACTATTTTTTAAATATTTTCATATGCTGTAGTAACTCTTATGATTTTTGTAATTTTCTTCTTTCTAATTTGTTTTTTCTTCTTATGGATTTCCAAGGTTGCTTAAACCTCTTTATTGTATTCAGATAATTTTTTGTTATTGTCACATATGTTAGGGAGTATGGAAAGTTTTATTAACATCATGACTTTGTAATGTATAAATGGAGTAAATGTGTTTTATCAACTTCCGGCAAATTTACCAACCAAAATATTTTGGCCTGTATGAAAATTTTTCAAGCCTGTTAGGCTTATTTCCATTGTTCAATTATAATTCTATGCAAAAGCAGTTCATTTACACATTACAGTACAATGTTGGGAGTAACTATGACTCTCTTAGGGGCTGTGCCCACAATGCCCCTTTTGAGACTAGTTGCCCCGCTGTGGGAACTACTTGAAGGGAATATAGTCTCTCTTTCAAGTATCAGCTCTGCCTCTTTGCGGTGACCACTGTGGGGAATGGGTTTCCTTAATTCTTTTCTCTCAATTTGTAAATTGATGGAAATAAATTACTTTTCATTCCTTGACATAGGTCAAGAACTTTGGAAGGAGTGGAAGAACCAAATATACTCATCTGGTGGACCAGGACACAACTGCATTCGACTCTCCTTGGGTATCTGACACAGCGCAGAACCTCAAGTTTCACAGTACACAAGCAGCAGGAATGAAGCAGAACTTTGATAGGCCGTCAGTCTTTGCAAGGAGGAAAAAGCCAGCCCAGGGGACGCAGCAGTAAACAGTGAATTGGTAATTATCTTTTGGTTAAAAGTTAATCCTTATTTTCACTTTAAAGGAGTTTAGTAAAAGGAAAGTTGTGCAGGTGTGTCAGGAAATTTCCTGTAGGAGGCACTGTGCTACATATGTCAGAATTATTAGAATAAAATTTAAGTGATGTATTTTAATTTTTGATAGGAAGAAAGAAGGAATATTATCTATCAGATTCAGCAATACAAATTGTTACATCAATGAAACTCTAATATCTTTATTGCTAGTACCTAGATATTCATATCTGATTCCTAAATTTCTTAAATTATTACATAAAAACTTTATCATCTCTTCAGCTTTGCCTTCCAGCCGATTTTTATTGCAAGAAATGTATTTCTCTGCTTGCAATTTTGCTTTTGCTACATACTTTATCATAGGCTCCCCTTTCTTCATCACTTACTTCCCTTTCATTTTTCTTTTAATCATAGAGGCACTTTGTAAAACTAAAATAAAAGTTTCTATAGTTATCACATCTTTCCAGTCTCACCGAAAGAGTTGTACTGCATGCCTTGTGATACATCTGGTGAGGTGTTTGTGTCTGGCGGTGTGTTAAACAAATAGTTCCAAAGAATAGTTTTTATATAAAAAATTACATTAAAAATTCTTTCATTCCATTGTTGATTCTGATACCCAAAGATTTTCCAATTCTGAATAATATCCATTCACTACACTGAAGGTACAACCAATTCCACATAAATCTTACCACCTTTTGGGGGGGGGGGGGGGTAGTGAGTTTCAGGTGAGTGAGCCTTGAAAAGAGAGAGAGAGAGAGGGAAAAGAAAAACATGGAGGAGATAGTCCATGTCCTAGCACCACTTGCAGTGTTTGCATGGATTTTTTATGTTATTAATATCATAATCATTTATTGATATCCATTGTTTGGTGGAATTAACATAGTAGAATAGAATTATAACAACATTGATGTCTGAATGCATGAATTCAGTGGTTTAAAATTGGTTGTTATGATTCAGTATTATATTTAGCTTTTCTTCTCTCAAAGAGGAGAACATCGCTCATGAGATCCCATTATTTCCGAAGGATCAAGGCAAATGACCGTCCCTTGAAAATTTTGAGTTTAGGTGATGGCTAGAGCAGCATTTTCAGCGAAATATCTGCAAAGCCTGCCTCTGAGCCGGCTTCTGTTCAAGACTGGAAGGGGAGAAAGAAAATTTCCACGCACTTTGAGTCACTGTCGGACCAAAAATGCATAGACCTCAAATTTCAACGATTTCCTTAACAAAGATCTGTGGTTATAATGGAACATGTTATAAATCAATCAAAAGAGCAATTTGCCTTTAAAATCATATATAGAAGAAGTCCATACAGATCCCCTGCTTATTCAGAGTTTGCGTGAATCCAATCACCATGCGGTAAATTAACTCAAATTCATGGCTGGGCCACGTCTATACCATTGAAAAACAATGACTATGTATCACAGGAATAACAATTTTTATGTAAATGTGTGGTATGACATCCTGAAGCATATTTTACGCTTTGGAGATATGATTTTGATTCACATGATAAGCATCAGAATTAAAAATCGATTGCACTTAACAGATTCTTCTATCTTCTTCTGCAGTTGAAATTTTATGCTCCACTGATGTGGAAGGGTCGTCTTTTTTGAAAGCAATGCATACCTTCGAAGTGAAGCAAATTTGGTGTAAAATTTTTTGTGTCATGTGAATGTGTATCAGGTTACATTTGGAATTTTTTATTTATACTGGGAAAAACATGATGCATAGTGAAAAATATAAAGATGAGAATGTAAGTGCCCGCATTGTCCTAGATCTTACTGATCCACTTTTAGGTAAAGGGCATACTTTGAACTTAGATAATTGGTGGACAAATTAGCAAAAAATAAAACAGATTGTGTAGGAACAATGTCCTCCAACAGGAAAGAGTTTCCTCAAACTGTGAAGTTGGCAAAATTGAAGAAAGCAGCAGATAACGGCTGCTTTTCATGGAAAGCAGATGGTGAAGTAGAAGGACAAAAGGGATGTGATAATGGTGAGCACATTCCGTGGAACTGAGATGTGTGAAGTAGACAAAAGATCAAATAAAATAGTTAAACCAAGAGTTGTACGTAACTACAACCAGAACATGGGTGGGGTAGATAAAAGTGATGGTCTGACGAACATGTATAAAATTGCGAGAAATCGACCAAAAAAATATCAAAAAATATTTCGACATTTGATGGACATGGCCATGCTAAATGTGTGTACAATTGATAGGAAAAATATAAGGAAATTAAGTAGGAAAGAATTTCTGATTATGCTAGCAGAAGTTTTGATTGAAAGATTCTGAAAAGATTCCCAAATGAGCCAAGTTGTTTGTCAGGTGTGGATGCCTATGTTGCCCCTGAGGAAAAACGAACTTGCTGTTTGTTGTATTTAAAATATTTCCTGAAATTATATGTAATGAAATTACATCTATCTATTAACTGAGTAATTCCTGATGATGAGCTAATACTTACTAATAAAAACTAATAGCTATAATTAATAAAGTAATAATAAAATGGAATTATTTTGGCAGAATTAATTTTTATTTTATCTTTAGTTGAAATAAGTTTCTACGACACAAAAATTATTCTTTAAAGTAATTCCTTAATATTTTATTTAATATGGCCAAACATGTACTTCTTGCCTTTTGTATATCAACGAACCTTTTATTAGAAAAAAGCACCCACCAGCCGGTCATCATAATGAAATTAAATAACCAGATGAGTGGTTAAATGTCTAGTGGGAGTTAAATAAAGTAAGAGAGAGATTTAGCACCAGATAAAGATTTGTAGAGCATCATTATGCAAGAAAAATGAACTTGGTTTATCCCAAGGAAGAATAATATTAAACAATAACATGTCTTTATTCACGGGCGAGATTGAGACTAATTAGTCTCTTCTTACATTTAACCCTTAGTCATTACAGAAAGAATGAAAGAGGTATTGGGAGTTGAACTAAAGAAAAGGAACTAATATGTGAGTTTTTTTCCTAAAAACCTAAGTCTGCACTTAAGAAAAAAATTAAAACCCTGCAGGAAAACACCCATGTAAAGGGGGGTGTGAAAAGCCTGTGAAATCTACCGACAGTGAAGTTGCATCTAAATTTTAGATTCCTATAACTTACTTAGAGTGGAACCCTGAAAGAGTTGTGACTTCATTTAAAAATAACCCCATCTATACATAAACTTTTATTAATGTTCAATACAAATTCAACACCCTGTGATGTTCATGGAAGACCTCTGAAGGAACTATCAGAAGGATACCAAAAGTATTTCGGGTTACAGTGGCAATAGTGAGGAAGAGGTTTTACAGAGATTATGTTGCATTTATGTACCTTTTCCAGTTTTTGCAATTGTTAATGCAGAATATTATTTTGATTTATTTTTATGTTATTTCCAGTAATGTAGTATCTGGAAGATTTAATATTAAAATATAAAAATGAATTTTATTTCTAAAAGAGTCCCTAAGGAGAAATAGACATGAAAAAGTCTGATGGAACTGGAACTTGAACCCAGTCTCCCAATTGCCTGTTGGTTGCTCTATCCACTGAGCTATCCCACCAGAACATTTCCCCATGCCGTTTGGGAGATTTTGTAGGCAAGGGGCGGGTTCAAGTCCCGGTTCCGTCAGACTTTCTTCATGTCCATTTCTCTTTGGGAATTTTCCTAGGTGCTCGTCTTATCGTGCCAAGTTATGTAAACACTTTTCCTTGTGTGTTTAAAAGAATAGTCTCAAGCAAATAATTCAGCAAAATACAACTTTTGTGAGTTTTTGAAGCAACTACATGGAATAGAATTTGAAATTATTTTTTTAATACAAATTAAAATTCAATGCACTGAGAGATTCTTTGCTTCAGACCCGTGTAATAAGTTTGTATTAACCCTATTGCCAGTTTATATTGGCCCACTTTCTTTACAATGTAATCTTTGACTTAAAAAAGAATGCCATACATTTATTAATATTTCAGATTTAAATCGTTTCTTTAGGTGAGGATAATAGTAGCTTATGTAGTTCTTTTTAATGAAATAGTGTTTTCTCCCTGTGGTATATATTTTTCTCTTTCTTATCTTGTGTTCCTCATTGATGCATCATTAAATTGCTCTATTTTATACCAACATTTGATCGTTATCCTTCAAATATCACTTGAATCATTAATCTTCTTTTAATACATTTCATCCAATTTCTTCCAAATCTTGTTTTGATTGACTGCCGCTAGAGAACTATACTAGGCTTTTACTTTTTCATTTACTTGTAATAATATTATTTTGTGGATCAGAAATTGATATGCATTTAATTTTCTTTGTCATTGCTCTCTTTCTTCTCTGAAATTTAATATTTCATATTCCTGGCGACAGTTATTTGTAAAAATGAAAAACATTTACTGCTACAGTTGCTATCTTATAGTAATTAAATGTACTCTCCAGATTCAGGCAATAAGTAACCAATAACTTACTTTGCAGGATGAAGCCATTCACAGGAGTTTTTATCACCACATGGAATCCATGAAACTGAGAATTTGGATTTGATTACCAAAAGAAAACTTGGTTTGTTCCAGAAATCCAAGTGCTCATTTTGGAGGTGTATATAAGTGTTCAGTGACTGTGTTTTCTTTGCAATAAAATCGTATTCTATCATAAATCTGCAAGGAATTATTCCAATAAAGTGTGTAAATAAGCAACTCATTATGTAAGTGATGTTTAAGTTTTTTTAACCTCTTCGTTTATTTTAGATGTTCCAGATGGACTAAGATGTGGATTAAAAAGCAATATTGAAAAAAGAATTTTCAAATAAATTTCTTAATACAAAAACTTGGGTTTGCTTATCTTTCTTTAAAATTTCACTTTGTTACTAATAATTTAATCCAGAGGCTACCATAGTAGTCCATTTTACATCCTGTAATGTCACAAGGCTTTTTAGCATGAGGGACAATGGAAATCTAGGGGGCCAAGGGAATTTAGCTCATGAAATCAAACAATTCTTTACAAGTATAACTCTAATATCAAGCATTACAACCAACTAAAATAAATAATAAGTAAAATACCTTGGAGTAACCCTTACCAATAACATGGAGTACCCACATCCATGATATATGTAGAAAAGTGCTTAAGAAACTCGGCTTTGTTAAAAGAATAGTCAGTCTGAGCAAAAAAAGTTTGTGAGCGATGTTATTTATCTTTAGTTTAGCCTCATCTTGAGTATGTGTGTAGTGTATAGGACTCTGCCAATAAGTGTTGTATTCGAGAATTAGGAAAAGTGCAGCAACAAGCGATAAGAAGGAGAATTGCTATGATAAATCAGTGAGCGTTATACATTTGCTTCTGTATGCAGGATGGGAATCTTTGAAAGTTAGAAAATTTAAACAGAGAATCAATTTACTGGATAAGTTCAGAGAAAGCACTTTCAGAAATGTAACTGATATAATGCGTCCACCATGTTACATGGGCCATTCTGATATTGCGAAAAATATCAGGAAAATAGATGCTAGAACAAAACAACTCATTTCTCCTGTGAATGATACACAAAAGCAATTGATTAGGGAAATAGATTTATGGTGCATGCAGCCCCTGCCAAATGCTGAAAGGTGTCTTGCAGGGTACTTGCATAGACATAAACTGGAGTAGAAAGTTTAATATTAGGATAAAGGCAGTTATTAGAAATGAAATTACCTTATATAAGCAAGTAATATTCTTTACTGTATCAGGTGAGATTTTGTGGAATTCCATCTCAGAAAAAATGAAACTTCATTTGGTACTTGTTAATGATGGAGATAACTTGCTAAAACCTGACATGCTGTTTTTCTTGATCCTTGATAATTGCTCCAAAAGATGAATAATCCTCTCCTCTTCTTTCTCATACTTAATTGCCATCCTTGGGAATAATAAACTATTGCAATTTTAACTAGTTTAATTTTATATTTAAAATACTCTACATTTCAGCCAACAATTGTGGTACCACTTTTAAGGTAAGCTTTTGTAATTTCTTTCCTATATGCCAGAATGCATGTCCCTTAAATCATGTCCAGTTCCCTTTGAGGACAAACCTTAATGTATCATTGACAATCATAAGTGCGACTGATTATATCATATTGAACAATTTTGAAAACTGAATGTAGTAAATGATGTTTCGGTAATTACCAAAGGTTAAATATTCACGTATTTTGGATAGCTTGCCATGTCAATGCCATAGCTGAAGCATCTTATTAATAATCACTCACTTTAATTCAGCGGCATATATAAGAGCAAATACTTGTACATTCAGATAATCTATAAGAGAGACAATATGGGGGCCCAAAGTGACAAATCAATAATTCTATAAATGATGGTCAATATTGAGCCAGTGAATTACCTATATTTGCACTCAAGATACTGTTAAGTTTTCTAATATTTTGCTAATATATGATGGGAATTCAAAACAATGTTCAATCGGGGAAATTTGTTAGTACTTATCAGAATGAGAAACAAAATGTTGCAATCAGGGACTGTTTTAACGAATGAGGAACAGTTGGTTGTTCTACCAAAGGCTATGTGTGGAAACAACCTCATTAGTTCCAGGAATTCTCAGTCAATGAGGTTTAATTGTTTTAAATAATGTTATTCAATCAAATATGAGGGAATGTTGTCCTCCATCAGTATGCCTCAAGATAAATATATAAAAAAAGAAGATTGATGTGAGAGGAATAAACGGGTAAATTGGCCGGAACTGTGTTGTGGCGTTGCCTATACTCTGAATATCTATTTTTATTGCAGCAAAATTATAGCCGAACCAGAAACCCCTCTTCTTGAACTATTCGTTGGGAGGCGTCATATGTTTTGCAAATCAGTGCAAATACACAGCTGGTTAAAACGCTAATCTGTTTAATAGGAAGTTTTCTTCCGTGGCTATAACTTGAAATCCATGGTATAAATACAGCTAGGACGGATACAGAATTTGTTCAAAAAATCAGCGAAAAGTTCTATTTAAAATTGCAATATCTACAAAACCCTCTTCTGCAAAATATTTGGTCTTACACACCAAAAAAGGGCTTCGAAGAATTAAACGACCCAAAGTAATATTAAACATTCAACAAAGGTTTCACAATAATTCACGATTTTAACACTTGAATATTTTTAGTATTAGTTAGCTTTTTAGTTCTTAGAATGCATTATGTTTTTTTACTGTTGTTTTTTTATTATATGGAAAAAAAGGAGAAAAGAAAAAGAAATGTATAACAAAACTTCTCTAAAAAAAAAAGGAAATAAAAAAAAACAAAACAAAAAAATTGAATAAATAATAAAAAAATGTATTCATAATATACTGTCTCTTTCTTTAACACATACCATTTCCGCAATATAATGTAAAAGGAAAATTCCTTTATGAATTGTAAACTATCTACTTGCAAATTGTAAACTACTCTTCTTAATATTTTATAATTAGTATTATATTAGATTTAGAAATGGCAACACCGTGGGTACCCAACAACCAACTATCTATTGTATGTTATGGGCGTAAAAACATGTAAGAGCCATACCACTTGCCCTCTAGACTCCAAAGAGTGAATCCGGGCAATCTACCAACCAATGAGTGTACCGACCTATTTTCCGAACCCTAGATGCATTGCAACCCGCGTTAGCCATTCGTCCGCCTCATTTGATGGTCTAAAGCTTTTTTATATTATCCGTATTGCAGTCCTCCGCCCTCCTCTTGCATAGTCTCTAATGAGATTCCTTTTGAATCTTGTTTGAGGTGACTAATTGTACGATAAGAAAATGAAGATAGCGCAATGACGGAGCCCATTCCAGCTCTGATAGTGGTCAAACATCAGTTTCTTCTCGGAGAAGAATATAATTGGAAAGTCGCTTAGCGGTGTTTTCTTTCGTTGAGAACTCAAGCCGTAAACATATCGAATAAGCAAGAACAGCAATTGCCGCTCTAGTTTATTTGACATTATCGCAGTTATGTGGTGGTTGGGCGGTTTTTGAGACGTGAGACCGCTCTAAGACGGCATTTCACCGTTGCTGTTAAACAATTCCTCATTAATCACTAATTGTCTCTATGGTAAAAAAATTGCTGCATAGTAGAGAGAAAAGTGGCAAAAATGAAGTAACAAAATAATGCGCTCTCTTTGTGTGAAAAGCAGACCGTTCTTAAAAAATATGACCTGAATGCACCCATACACATTAATAATAATCCCAAGTCATCATGTAAGTGCATTCAAAAGTTTTTTATTGAAGTGCAGCACAGCGACTCTATTAGTCTCGTGTTAGATAACATCAAATAATCCATGTGCATCTACAATCGCATCTTGTCGGTGTTGTATTCGAGAATTAGGAAAAGTGCAGCAACAAGCGATAAGAAGGAGAATTGCTATGATAAATCAGTGAGCGTTATACATTTGCTTCTGTANGGTGTTTTCTTTCGTTGAGAACTCAAGCCGTAAACATATCGAATAAGCAAGAACAGCAATTGCCGCTCTAGTTTATTTGACATTATCGCAGTTATGTGGTGGTTGGGCGGTTTTTGAGACGTGAGACCGCTCTAAGACGGCATTTCACCGTTGCTGTTAAACAATTCCTCATTAATCACTAATTGTCTCTATGGTAAAAAAATTGCTGCATAGTAGAGAGAAAAGTGGCAAAAAATGAAGTAACAAAATAATGCGCTCTCTTTGTGTGAAAAGCAGACCGTTCTTAAAAAATATGACCTGAATGCACCCATACACATTAATAATAATCCCAAGTCATCATGTAAGTGCATTCAAAAGTTTTTTATTGAAGTGCAGCACAGCGACTCTATTAGTCTCGTGTTAGATAACATCAAATAATCCATGTGCATCTACAATCGCATCTTGTCGAATGGAATTTATTTAGATATGTACGCCTTTCGGTGTTGGTCAGAGGAAATGTATTCCCTTTCTGTCTCATAGCTATAATACCATGAAAGCTACAGAAAAGAGAATGATGTCGCATAATGACATTCATGAAAGTGTGCAAAGAGTAGCAAAGATAAATGATTGCCAAATCCTCTTCCAAAAGCAATTGAAAAATATATCGTTCGTCAAGATAGGGTAGTAGAACAGTTCTTTCGGCTCGCGCAGAGTCCATGGTAACTCGATTATTTTTCCCGATGTTTATTTCGTAGAATAAAGTGGTTGTGGAAACGGATTCAAAGCGGAGATAATCGATTCATCTACTTTACAGTTACTCTGGTGGATGCCGTTCGATGACTTATCTTTGGGTTAGCGGAGGTGAACGACCCGGGAAACCGTTTTGCTCTTCGGATATAAGGCATCTCCGACAACATCTCGCGCACATTCACATCTCCACAGACTCTCCACCATGACCTCCGCGCTAAGGAAAGGTATGTGGACATCTTTTCTTTCTTCCGTGGTCCATAAGGCATCAGTAATACTTACCTTTAGTGAGGTAATTATAAGTTTGATACGTTCCTCGTAAAATTCTTTACACATATTCCTCGGTAATAACACCTTCAAATGCCTAATTTACAACCTGAATAAATTTTTGACTCCCGAAAAGCTCAATCCTAAAGCTTTTGTTAAATAATCACATAAAATAGGATTCATTTACGCGTGTAAGTTGGCCTAAACATGAAAACCAAACGTCGCACAACTTGGCGACAGTGGCTTCGTACAGAGCTAATTGCCTTCTATGCGAAGATGATAATCTACTTTCCATTCGCCTAAATGCTATAGACGAATTAATGCAGCATTCCCATTAATAATGTTAACAAATAACTTTCGTCACTCGCAAACATAAATTCTTTTGGATGATTAAATAAAAGACACCATAGTAAGAAGCCGAGGTAAGCATAATAAAACCCTATTCACGGCTTTCCAGGCGACCGAACGAAAACCGCGTTATAGGTGGGATAGAATTTTAACCGAGATAAAACTTCATATCTTTCGCGTTTGGAAGCAACATGTAAGGGTGTTTTGGGTCTTTTTATTTATTTTTAAATTACTGCTACATCTTAAAACGAAAATGAATCTCCTTTCATTTTCTTTACTTCTCACAGTTGAAGGTTTTAAGTATCTAGGGAATTCGCGAACTATTGCTGTGTAAGTAATCTTCTCATAATTCAAAGAATAGACAACATTTCGGACAAATAGTGACAATGAAACACAGATAATCTAAACAAATTTTAATTTATCAAATGAGACGGACGAATGACTAATTCAGGTTACAACGCATCTGGAGTTCGGGAAAAGCCCGCCTTATATTATAAAATTTGTCTTCAGGAGGCTGAGGAGGACAAACAAAAATTACGTATTACAGGGCGCAGGGAGGGAGACCAATCAAAGACGATCAGATTATAGCAAAGTTATTTTTAGGTATCGGTTAAAGATCCGAAGTGGCTTGGATGCCGGTGGAACAATGTAACTTGAAATTTGCTAATACAGTACTTAAGAAAGATATAAAAACGATGCATTACAAATGGCAACATAAAGTTGAGAGAGACAGATTTTCTATGGAACTCTAGGTAGAAAATTAGCTTCCCCGAGTTTACGAATTAGTCGCTCTAATCTAATCATCTTTCATTGTCTCCATCCTTACGCCTAAACATAAGTATGTTTTCTTGTACCTCAGCCGCAAAGATAAATTTAATAGACCATAGAAGAGCGTTTTAAGCGATATATTTACCACATGGAATGTACGAGGAGAAAGGAGTGCATTAGGCGGGATAGCGTCTAATTGTAAGCAGTAGCGTTTATTTTAGCTGTGACTCTATGCATGTATGTTCATACATACAATCTGAAAGGAAATTCAGTAGATATTTTTAAATGAATCGAAGGAAAGAAAATGGCATTCGCGCTTGAAAGGGAATTAGGTGGAAGCAAGGATAAAAATATGAAGTAGCTTAGCGGGACGGACTTGAACCCGGATCTTCCCTCTTACTAATGGAGCTCTCTCGCATCCTTAATAAATGATATCACACTTTAGGGGGGGAGGGGATCTAGAGGTGATCCTCGTTATAAGAAGTGCACCGTTTTAAAGGGGCACCAAACGTCTAATTCAGTCAGGTGCCTTTAGATTTTAATTTTAAGAAAAAATATTAATTACCACTTGCCCTCTAGACTCCAAAGAGTGAATCCGGGCAATCTACCAACCAATGAGTGTACCGACCTATTTTCCGAACCCTAGATGCATTGCAACCCGCGTTAGCCATTCGTCCGCCTCATTTGATGGTCTAAAGCTTTTTTATATTATCCGTATTGCAGTCCTCCGCCCTCCTCTTGCATAGTCTCTAATGAGATTCCTTTTGAATCTTGTTTGAGGTGACTAATTGTACGATAAGAAAATGAAGATAGCGCAATGACGGAGCCCATTCCAGCTCTGATAGTGGTCAAACATCAGTTTCTTCTCGGAGAAGAATATAATTGGAAAGTCGCTTAGCGGTGTTTTCTTTCGTTGAGAACTCAAGCCGTAAACATATCGAATAAGCAAGAACAGCAATTGCCGCTCTAGTTTATTTGACATTATCGCAGTTATGTGGTGGTTGGGCGGTTTTTGAGACGTGAGACCGCTCTAAGACGGCATTTCACCGTTGCTGTTAAACAATTCCTCATTAATCACTAATTGTCTCTATGGTAAAAAAATTGCTGCATAGTAGAGAGAAAAGTGGCAAAAAATGAAGTAACAAAATAATGCGCTCTCTTTGTGTGAAAAGCAGACCGTTCTTAAAAAATATGACCTGAATGCACCCATACACATTAATAATAATCCCAAGTCATCATGTAAGTGCATTCAAAAGTTTTTTATTGAAGTGCAGCACAGCGACTCTATTAGTCTCGTGTTAGATAACATCAAATAATCCATGTGCATCTACAATCGCATCTTGTCGAATGGAATTTATTTAGATATGTACGCCTTTCGGTGTTGGTCAGAGGAAATGTATTCCCTTTCTGTCTCATAGCTATAATACCATGAAAGCTACAGAAAAGAGAATGATGTCGCATAATGACATTCATGAAAGTGTGCAAAGAGTAGCAAAGATAAATGATTGCCAAATCCTCTTCCAAAAGCAATTGAAAAATATTTCGTTCGTCAAGATAGGGTAGTAGAACAGTTCTTTCGGCTCGCGCAGAGTCCATGGTAACTCGATTATTTTTCCCGATGTTTATTTCGTAGAATAAAGTGGTTGTGGAAACGGATTCAAAGCGGAGATAATCGATTCATCTACTTTACAGTTACTCTGGTGGATGCCGTTCGATGACTTATCTTTGGGTTAGCGGAGGTGAACGACCCGGGAAACCGTTTTGCTCTTCGGATATAAGGCATCTCCGACAACATCTCGCGCACATTCACATCTCCACAGACTCTCCACCATGACCTCCGCGCTAAGGAAAGGTATGTGGACATCTTTTCTTTCTTCCGTGGTCCATAAGGCATCAGTAATACTTACCTTTAGTGAGGTAATTATAAGTTTGATACGTTCCTCGTAAAATTCTTTACACATATTCCTCGGTAATAACACCTTCAAATGCCTAATTTACAACCTGAATAAATTTTTGACTCCCGAAAAGCTCAATCCTAAAGCTTTTGTTAAATAATCACATAAAATAGGATTCATTTACGCGTGTAAGTTGGCCTAAACATGAAAACCAAACGTCGCACAACTTGGCGACAGTGGCTTCGTACAGAGCTAATTGCCTTCTATGCGAAGATGATAATCTACTTTCCATTCGCCTAAATGCTATAGACGAATTAATGCAGCATTCCCATTAATAATGTTAACAAATAACTTTCGTCACTCGCAAACATAAATTCTTTTGGATGATTAAATAAAAGACACCATAGTAAGAAGCCGAGGTAAGCATAATAAAACCCTATTCACGGCTTTCCAGGCGACCGAACGAAAACCGCGTTATAGGTGGGATAGAATTTTAACCGAGATAAAACTTCATATCTTTCGCGTTTGGAAGCAACATGTAAGGGTGTTTTGGGTCTTTTTATTTATTTTTAAATTACTGCTACATCTTAAAACGAAAATGAATCTCCTTTCATTTTCTTTACTTCTCACAGTTGAAGGTTTTAAGTATCTAGGGAATTCGCGAACTATTGCTGTGTAAGTAATCTTCTCATAATTCAAAGAATNTTAATTCATTGCAACATAAATGAACCTGAGAGGAGATATAATTTATATTTATGATAGGATTTTCCTCAGCAGATAAGGTTTTTCTATTCCATTTCCAGGAACATCAAGATGAGGATAATTTAGTTTTCTCGCCATTTGGGTACTCAACTATTTTTGCAATATTAGAAGAAGGATCAGGTGGTGAAACTGAACAAGAGCTGCAGAAAGTACTGAAACTATCAAAGGAGAATACAAGAAGTACATTTACTGATATTTTAACATCACTGAAGGTTTGCTCAAGTTTTCACTGATTACATATATTTCACATCCCCTTAGCTTTTCTTCTTGACACTGTTGGTGTTGGGTTGGGCCTTCACCATTGGGGCTGCTCACCACAATCTTGAGGCCACAAACCATCTGCTATTCATATTTCTTCATAGACCCATATTTAGGATGTGTGGAGCCCATAGCAGGAGGGTTGCCACTTAAAAATAAAAAAGAGAACAAATTTCTCATTCAATTGCAATATTTTCAAGTCAGTGTTTGTTTCTATTATTTAGGAAAATATGCTATAAAACTATTTGTTAAGGTTTATATAGATTTATAAATAATCAGGCAATGGAATTTAAATATTTATTTTCTAATAATAATACTTGCAACTTTGTTGATAGTTTTTGATCTATCAATCTTATAAACTTCTTGATATTTGATTGACAAAATAGATAATCCTGTCAGCTTCTCTTGGAAAATGTTTGATCTCGAGTACTTCTTGTTAACTTTAAAAAGGATCTTTCAGCTGATACCTCTGTTAGTGATATTATTATAATTACTAGAGTATCATTAGTTAATCAAAGTATTTATGTGCTTGGGTATACTTCTTTCATACATATTTAGTGATAATTTGCATTGGAGATTCTCAAAGGTTAAGGACTCCTACAGGTTCAGGGTCTATAATGACTGCTTCCCTTTCAGTTTGCTTTGTTTTTACATTCCTCTATTCTTTCCCTCTCTGGTAAACAATGGGCCAACCCCCTTGCTGTTGCTCTTAGTTGGTTCCATTAAAACATGAAACAAGTTGACTAAAAGATTTATTTGTAAAAGTACGAAAAATAGCAAGCAACATGACCTGGGTTTTGATGGGTGGCATCATCATCAGACCTGATGTCAGCGTATTAGTTGACTTGCTCATTTTGTCAATTCAGTGTGTGTTTGTATATGTTGTATGCATACTCTTTGGTGAAACTGGTCAAAAATGTACACATGTATCCTCTCTTCTAAGTGCAGCATTTTTACTTTAATTTCAGGAAAGATACACAATAAATCTCCCTCAGTTAAAGACTTGGTTCTATGTATACAAAAATTTTTCTGTGAATGAAGAATACAAAAAAATTTTACTGGAAAATTACTTAACTGTAGTAAAGAATGTTTTCCCTCATGAATATGAACAGCTAGAATATGATAAAGTAAATGAAAATAGCAGCACTGTAAAGCCAACGTCTGTGATGACAGAACAGGAAGGGAATTCACCACATAAGGAAAAATTGGCAATTGAAGAAGCTGAAAAGGAATATGAAGCTATAAAATTAGTCACAGGAGACAACAAAGAAGGAGAACAAATTAATGAGAAAGAAAAGCCGACAGAGGTGGAAAAAGAAGAAGAAACAAATGTTGGAGAGAAAAAATATACTGAAGGAGATGCTTCCATAAAAGAAGTGAATTATGTGGTGAATTTAAAAGAAAAGCTACAAAATGAGGGAGAGTTAGAATTTGATGCCAGAAAGATATTGCCGGTGAGGAGAAGCAGTGAGGGTACTTCAGATGTAGGTGAGTGTGTTTTCCAAGCATAAAATATATAAAATCTGCCCATCCATTCACAGTGCACTGTAGCCTTCTTTATATGGAATCTTCAAATACTGAGTAATTCAAAATGTTCAAAGGGATGGTAATTACTTAACATTTTCATTGCGGTTACAACTTAGGAAACAGTCAATAATACCTATGATCAGCAAATATGGAAGATGTAAAACCCAAATCTGTACTTCATAAAATTTTTTATCCATGAGGAAATTTTTAGGTTCTGTCATCTCTTGCTGTAAATAATATAGTAAAATTAACCAGTTCCCCCGGTAGTTCAAAACCCGAGTATTTTGGAATTCTTATTCGCAGGCCAACTTAATTATCTTTCCGGTCCATTTCATGCATTCTAGGGCATGCCCTGTTCATGACGTCTCTGTTGGGAATTACGTACATTTGGGAGCAACTTTTTTCCCGTACGAAGCAGACTAAAAGAAAAATTAGAACAAAAATTTCAGATGAGCATCTTGAAAATGCTCTTTACATCTCAACCATCTCCGTCAAATCAGATATAGATGTACTGGCATCGAAAATACAGGCTCAGTGTACACGTTTAAAATTTTGTTCTTTTGTCTGAAAAATTAACGGTTTTACTATGCTCATTTGTATTTAGGTTACTTTGTGAATTAATATCACAAACCTTTGTTATTCTTCTATTCTGTAGAAGAACAACAAAGGTTTTTTCCTTTACTTCCGTTGATATAAGGGTTGCCTAAATCAAGGGGTCCTTGCTTGCCCGCGCTCCTGAGAAAATCTGTAATGCGGCCTTACGGCAACAAACGGTTGGACACCCCTGCTCTAACCCACCCTTTCAACATTTCCTCGTTTTTTTTTCTATTGATCTAACTTACTTTGCAACATGTGATTGTGTTGAGGCGGTGTCCCTAAATAGAGGGCCAAAGGCACTTAAACCTATTAGATTACTTTGCAACATTCTCTGCCACTCAAATTTAGGAGATATACCTCAGTCTCATACTGGACCTTTTAGAATCCTTCAACAGCTGAGGTCATTTCGCACACATTGGACCCCCGCCGGGAATCAAACCTGGGACTGTTTCCAGCGAAGGCGCAGCCCACTTGACTAAGCCTTCAGAAGCCTTCTTTCACCAAAGGAGAACACAATTTCAAGTCTTTTCCTCACAGGACTTAAGACATTCAGTCGCACCGCTGTAAAATCATACATAGAGGCATTCTTATGCACCATGTGTAAATGGGGTCTTCTACCTCGTTTCCCCGAAGTATTGTCCATATGTTTCGTAGGAAAAGGTCCGAGGGAAAACAAAAACTTGTAGAGTATTGCATTAAATACTGGCCTAAATATGATAATTTTAAGACGAAGCTCCAATGAAAATAATTCTAAAGAATCAACAAGAAAATTTCTAAATTGTTATATGTATTTATCTGATTATTAGAATTTTTTATAATTCACCTTATTGTTATAAAAATTAATACTAATATTTTCCCCTTATTAATATATTGTGTGCCCTTTCCTTTATCCCTTCTCAACCGTTTATATCTGATACATATACGACTATTTATAATATCATTTGTTTGCTACATACCATTTAAGGGTCATAAGTCTGATAGAATGTTTTCATTACAATTTTATGGAGAGTAAAAAACTCTGCAAACCTATTACACTGCACTGAAATCTTAACTTTTCATCAAATCTAATCCAATATCAAGTTGGTATTTTGTGCATGAGTTGTAATCATCAGTTTCTTTGAACAATGTTAAATCTTTCAGTTATAATTTTGGCTTGCATTCTCACAACTGTCACAACAAAGCCAAGATTTTCCAGGGAGACTCACGAGCAAAATGCAGTTGGTTATTCCACAAAAGTGATCAGCTCTGCATTGCTTAAGGTAAAATCTTAATTAGTTTTACTGCCTTAGAATTTAGAAGAATGTTCTAATGTTCAAGTAATTTTAAGCTATTTTGTTTCTAATTATTGAGATGAAATTTGGAAAAATTTAAGAAAGAATAAAAATATACTCATTAATATTATTAATT
The DNA here is from genome assembly GCA_000376725.2 of Ladona fulva. NCBI lineage: Eukaryota > Metazoa > Arthropoda > Insecta > Odonata > Libellulidae > Ladona > Ladona fulva. The sequence goes on along the minus strand of KZ308199.1, from coordinate 1,693,025 downwards.
CATTGCAACATAAATGAACCTGAGAGGAGATATAATTTATATTTAAGATAGGATTTTCCTCAGCAGATAAGGTTTTTCTATTCCATTTCCAGGAACATCAAGATGAGGATAATTTAGTTTTCTCGCCATTTGGGTACTCAACTATTTTTGCAATATTAGAAGAAGGATCAGGTGGTGAAACTGAACAAGAGCTGCAGAAAGTACTGAAACTATCAAAGGAGAATACAAGAAGTACATTTACTGATATTTTAACATCACTGAAGGTTTGCTCAAGTTTTCACTGATTACATATATTTCACATCCCCTTAGCTTTTCTTCTTGACACTGTTGGTGTTGGGTTGGGCCTTCACCATTGGGGCTGCTCACCACAATCTTGAGGCCACAAACCATCTGCTATTCATATTTCTTCATAGACCCATATTTAGGATGTGTGGAGCCCATAGCAGGAGGGTTGCCACTTAAAAATAAAAAAGAGAACAAATTTCTCATTCAATTGCAATATTTTCAAGTCAGTGTTTGTTTCTATTATTTAGGAAAATATGCTATAAAACTATTTGTTAAGGTTTATATAGATTTATAAATAATCAGGCAATGGAATTTAAATATTTATTTTCTAATAATAATACTTGCAACTTTGTTGATAGTTTTTGATCTATCAATCTTATAAACTTCTTGATATTTGATTGACAAAATAGATAATCCTGTCAGCTTCTCTTGGAAAATGTTTGATCTCGAGTACTTCTTGTTAACTTTAAAAAGGATCTTTCAGCTGATACCTCTGTTAGTGATATTATTATAATTACTAGAGTATCATTAGTTAATCAAAGTATTTATGTGCTTGGGTATACTTCTTTCATACATATTTAGTGATAATTTGCATTGGAGATTCTCAAAGGTTAAGGACTCCTACAGGTTCAGGGTCTATAATGACTGCTTCCCTTTCAGTTTGCTTTGTTTTTACATTCCTCTATTCTTTCCCTCTCTGGTAAACAATGGGCCAACCCCCTTGCTGTTGCTCTTAGTTGGTTCCATTAAAACATGAAACAAGTTGACTAAAAGATTTATTTGTAAAAGTACGAAAAATAGCAAGCAACATGACCTGGGTTTTGATGGGTGGCATCATCATCAGACCTGATGTCAGCGTATTAGTTGACTTGCTCATTTTGTCAATTCAGTGTGTGTTTGTATATGTTGTATGCATACTCTTTGGTGAAACTGGTCAAAAATGTACACATGTATCCTCTCTTCTAAGTGCAGCATTTTTACTTTAATTTCAGGAAAGATACACAATAAATCTCCCTCAGTTAAAGACTTGGTTCTATGTATACAAAAATTTTTCTGTGAATGAAGAATACAAAAAAATTTTACTGGAAAATTACTTAACTGTAGTAAAGAATGTTTTCCCTCATGAATATGAACAGCTAGAATATGATAAAGTAAATGAAAATAGCAGCACTGTAAAGCCAACGTCTGTGATGACAGAACAGGAAGGGAATTCACCACATAAGGAAAAATTGGCAATTGAAGAAGCTGAAAAGGAATATGAAGCTATAAAATTAGTCACAGGAGACAACAAAGAAGGAGAACAAATTAATGAGAAAGAAAAGCCGACAGAGGTGGAAAAAGAAGAAGAAACAAATGTTGGAGAGAAAAAATATACTGAAGGAGATGCTTCCATAAAAGAAGTGAATTATGTGGTGAATTTAAAAGAAAAGCTACAAAATGAGGGAGAGTTAGAATTTGATGCCAGAAAGATATTGCCGGTGAGGAGAAGCAGTGAGGGTACTTCAGATGTAGGTGAGTGTGTTTTCCAAGCATAAAATATATAAAATCTGCCCATCCATTCACAGTGCACTGTAGCCTTCTTTATATGGAATCTTCAAATACTGAGTAATTCAAAATGTTCAAAGGGATGGTAATTACTTAACATTTTCATTGCGGTTACAACTTAGGAAACAGTCAATAATACCTATGATCAGCAAATATGGAAGATGTAAAACCCAAATCTGTACTTCATAAAATTTTTTATCCATGAGGAAATTTTTAGGTTCTGTCATCTCTTGCTGTAAATAATATAGTATATATTATGACCTTTGAAATTTTCTTTTACTTGTCTGCCTGTAAAATAATTACTATAAATTACTTCAATTAAGGCTCCAGGCTATAGCTTCATGTTGTGAATAATGAAATAGCATAAAGTTGTACCTGTTCCACAATATTTTATTCTGTGGTGTATTGAAACTTGGGTCATGGAATAAAATTTTGTGGCGTGAGTTAAAGTATTTTCAAGTTGATTCTTGAAAAAGTATTCAGTCAAAAGGCTCAAAGTTCCAACCATTAATGCTTATTTACCCTAAGCAATTTTACTAGCTCATCAATGGTCAGCTAGCGTGCAACCGTCACTTACACTCAGCCAGTTAATTCCCTTCTTTGTTACCCACTGTACTCATTGTAACTACAAAGCAATTGGAGTAGAAAAGAGACTACCACAGGGCATTTAATGGTAAGACAGTAAAAAAGTTAGCAAAGAGTGAGTTAAGTACCCCTGTCTTCAACTTTATTCACACCAGCAGAGCATACCGTGAGATAACTGGCAAACAATATTACAAAGAGCAATTTTACTGGCAGTGAGTAAATTCACAGTCAAGTAGGTGGTAAACTTTACCAGAGCATTAAACTGCCCAAATCTAGAAGAGATTTTTTAGGTAATTTGAGGAGTGATTACTGACCCAGAATTTCCAGCAAATGTTTCTTAACAATTTTTACGAATAGATAAGGATGCAACACTAATACTACATTATCTTTCAAAATATCACATCCCCAAACAAGGCTGAGTTAAAGTAAAAGAATGATACATTTTTCTCTATATTGTACCTGAAGTCAAATGTTTCTTTTATGAAAGTATGGCAGCTAGAACTTGCAAGAGTTATTATATAAGTAAATTTTTTTTAATGAATAAAATATTTTCATTTGCTTAACCTTAATAATTTCTTCAGAATGAACATCATGTAATTGCCACAAGAGCCTCATCCCAATGCTCAAATCCTTTAATTTTATCAATTAAATATCTACCATTCCATCTAACTCCTCCTGAACCAGTTTACTCAATAATTATGAAGTGTAAACATTGATTCCAATGCCAACTATCCAATAAAATATTTTCCTTTACCTGATGATAACACCATTGCATTAAACTTTGTGTTCTATTTCATTTGAAAGAACCTTCTGTTTACCAAAAGATTCTAATTTAATTCTTTCAGATGAATGGTATTTGAAAAAGTATTTCTAATATGTTAACATTATATGTCAATATGTGTATTCAATGTGTATCATATCCACAATTCAGTCCTTTCTCATATACTAAAATTATTCTTTCCAGATATACATTCAATGATAATATTCAATGGGCTATATTTTGAAGGAAAATGGGCTGCACCATTCCACGATGAAGTTACTCTGAAAGACTTTCATGTAAACGAAAATGTAACAATGCAAATAGAGACAGTTACATCAAAGGGGTTATTTAAAATGGCGGATATACCAAAGCTGAACAGCACAGCATTATTACTACCATTTCAGGTTTGACATTTGATCTTTCAGCAAAAATTAATGCTCTAAAATGAAAGTTAGAGAAATTATAGATGTAAAACACTAACATTCCCCATCAAAGGTGTTCTCTGGAAGCACCATCTTGAGTTTCATAAGTGGTTTCTTTGTTCCATAGTAAATTTTCTAAGTATTAAAGTAGCAGTGTCTGTGGACTCAATAAGCATCTACTTCTTAATGAATCAAATTGCATAATATAATTTAGCATTATTCTGGATTAGTATCTATAAATTCTTTTCAAAGCAATCATTCCTTTTGCAATTCCTAGAATAATCTTTTTTGTTTCATCAAACTTTCTTCTTAACTCTAAATTTTGTTTTGTCCTGGTTCACATTTATCATTTTTGTCACTGTTCTCACCCTTACCCATCTTGTAGCACTGTTAAAAGTGCTTTGATAGCTGGGCATTATTTCGCACAAATGGACTCCCATTGGGAATCAAATATGAGAGTTTTTCACCTTTCAAAGATAAGACAATGAGCAAATGTAAGCACAAATCCTTATAATCATTAACTATTTGCTTGTGCAGATATCACAGTCTTCTTTTTTTCTCCCTTTTAATCTGAAATATCTTCTTCTTTTACCATGTCTTCTTTCCTCTTTTTCAACAAATATTTTCTTCTTTATATGAGCCTAACCCAGTTTACTATTTTTCAATATTTATTTTTGATCAAACTCTTTATTTATTCCTCACACAGTCAATTTTATCTTCAGAAACACATGCCTTAATTCTTTCCGCAACTTTGAATAAAAATAATCCATGTAGCTACCACATAAAAACATTCCACATCATAAGCTGCTGCTTCATAACATTCTTCTATTTCTTCCTTAGACATTTACAACTGACTTCTTCTGTCATTTCTGATCCACATTACAAGATAAATTACTTTTCACCTCCTACACAAATACTTTTATCTACTCCCATATTTGTCTGCCTTTGATTTGTTTTCAGACCTCTTTTTATCTGTTTAGTTCTTATCTTCTTTTTATCATCCAAATCAAATAATCTAGATTCTAATCCCTCCAATACTCATTCCTTAGTTGTCTTATTAACATTTGATTGAGAAAGAAATTAGTTAACAATGTAAAGAACCAAGGCAGGTGTCACTTTTTGGTATTCTGCAGATACATTCTAACAGAGATTATAATGCTCGTGTTGTAGCAATGTAATGAACTTTCATCAGTTTTCCTCCCCTATAGAGGAAGGATGACTTTGAATAAGAAAAGGATATGACGATTTAACACCACCTTGTTTCTCTAGTTATGTTTATGATTGCTTTTGCTACTAAAATTAAATTTATACATTGTTTTTTGACTGGATTTCAGAGTGGGAGGTATTCCTTTTTGATAATTCTTCCATGGGAATGCAATGGGCTGGACAATCTTGTATCAAAGATTGATGCAACTACATTAGGAGAAGTATATGGAAATTTGCAGGAAATTGAGGCTGAGATAGAAATTCCAGTGATAGCAATGGAATCAACGACTAAACCTGAACCAGCCATGTGCAAGGTAAGAAGAATTATTTCTTTCGGTATCAGGTCACAATCCATTTAGTGTCGCTCTAGTAACTTTATTTTCCAGCATATGATACTTTAGTTAATAATCATGAGAAAAATACAAATGGAAAACTGGCTAGGGATCATTGTTAAGAAGCAAGATTAACTCAAAACAGACTTCATTAAACAATGCATAATACTTTCAATAGTATTTGATAAGTAATAATAACAATGTGGACACAATTATTTCAAATGAATGCTGTCGCTTTTTTAATCACAATTGCAGAACTACTGCAACTCAGTCAAATGTCCACACTTACAGATATTTCATATTTGACAGTAAAATAAATGCATTGATCATTTATCTTTGTATCAGCCTTGGCCTTGCTTTTCCATATAATGTTCTCCTACACAGAATTCTGTACTGTGCCTATTTTTTCCCCCCTAAAACTCCATTTATCATTGTAAGTAATTCAAAGGTAATAAATAATAGTTATTTCTTGCAAATTTAGATCAAACAAGCTTCACAATAAACCCCAGAATACTTATTATTCATTCATGCAAACAATTTTCATTTGCAATATACAAATACTATAAACTCAAATAAGCAGTTATTAGCAATCTAAATGGAATTAAAGGTTGCAGTAGATATAGAATTACTAGGATGACAAGCAGAATAACACCTCTTCTACAAAAATCCTTCTGCACTACAATAAGATAAACAGTTTATTACTCCACCGAAGAAAAATCACTAGGAATTACTCAAAATCAGGAGCCTAGGACAGATAGTATGTACTAGACTACTCAATTTGCATATTATTTCACATCTGATTGCCACACATTTTAAAATGCAATGTAGTTGGTCCTTAATGATTTTCATGAGACACCTAACAGAGGATTAACAGTAACCCTTTGGTGTTGAGGATTGCAGGCTGACAACAGTGTTCCAAGCAGTAAGATTCTTAATTATTCTTGTAAATATATTAAACTCCTATGCTAATAAGCTTTAACTATTCCTTATATTTGAGCTGAAAATGTCAGTGTATGATGAGAGGATGGTAATTGAAATTCAGTCTCCAGGAAACTAACAAGATAGGCATGTTACTATATATAATTGTAATCGAATAATGTATTTAAGACATTTTTGTTTCTCTCAACAATGGGTGCTATGTTTTGCTCATCACGTGAGTCAAATGTAGGTACTGTACTACATGGCAACAGCACTGCTAACAAGATGCTTAGGCAAACTCCACTTGACAAAACAGAAACAAGTGTTGAACAATGATGGAACAAATATGTCACAAAATCTAAAAGGCAGATTCAGTAAGCATGAGAGCTAATGGTCCTTTTCTCATTTCAAGTCTAATTATGTAAATATGGACTATCTATGTAACGAAACAGCATCACATTGAAATCTAGAACCTAAATTCAAATCAGCACATTAGAGAATTTGCTTAAATCTTGTTTTAAATAACTGAGTTATGTATCACTCACGATACACAATTTATTAAGGTGGTATTAAATGATTGGAGGTGGAAAAAACAATCATTTCAAAGGCAACTAGCAAAAATAACTGCTGCATGTTATTATAACAACTTTATGACAACATAATACAATGATGTGCAAGCTGCATAAAATTATTCCTTTCTGCATAAGTATCAACTAAGCAAGCTCCACAGCCAAGAGATGTGTGATGAAAAATAATAGTTGTCAACAGCATGAAAAATGGGTAAATGCAGCAATCAACATATTGAAGATAAATGTACTCGACTGGAAAGATTAATCACACAAAATTTCCTTCCCACCACTACGGACAGTTAAGATTTTCCACTTAACTCACAGGTATAAATTGTAATTGAGTAATCTAACCATTTACTCAGCATAAACAATGTCAGACTCATACAAATAGATATTAGTCAACTTTTAGTAGTTTCTCATTTTTGCAAGCAGAACCAACATCAGCTGGTATACTATTAGTAATCTGCAGTTTATCTTTATGAATTTACATCATGACCCTTTAAATGTAGTCTATACTGCCACTGAAACCTTCCAAACATGATTAGCATCTGACCCACATCCAAATAATCTGGTCAATTGCATCCAAATGTGAGTTATCTCTAATCATCCATGTCTATGGCTTTTTGTTTACAGAAATCACCAATGAACGTTACTAAAACTTTAAAATACACCAAAATTGATTAAATTGCTACCTCTCCATCATAAGACAATCTTTCGTTGAATTATTTTCCTCTTGACGGCCAAAGGCAAATTATTCTTGCAAGTCAGGCTAAGGTCTTTTCCTTTTCTGCAAGTTGAGCCACTTTCTTTAAACATGTCCAACTAACTTCTTCATTCAGAGCTCTACTATTGTTAACTCCAGAGAGTCTCCAAGTATCTGCCTTAACTCTGCAACTTTCTTAAATGATAAGAAAATGAGAAATGCTACCTCAATATAATACTTCACATAAGTTGAGGGGTTTTTAATTAAACAATAACTCATTCTGAAAATATAACTGCTGCGGTATATTTAAAAGATGTGGCAGAGGGCTTAATATAACACACGGATTTTAAGTTTGAATGCTGAGGTACCTTTAAGAGTTTGGAGAACAAAAAAAAATTAAAATCTCTGAGATAACAATTCAGAAAATTGGAAAAAAGGAGCTAGAAAATGGAAATATGCACATCACTACCTTACATTATATGATTAAGGTAAGTATTTATTTAGGTTTCACTACACCCTAATTAGTTACAATGTATATACAAAAAATGCAATACTAAAGTCACGGGTGGACAGTCAAATTACCAACAAATCTTGCACATACATTGCATTGAGGTACCAGATGCACCATTCCAAGCAAATATCTGTACACTCCTTTAAGTAAAATAAATTCGATTTCCCATTGTCTGGTGAACAAACATTAACAGTTTACACTTTCCAAAAGATCTGATAAATTGAATGTGAAGGTTGTATGAAAGAGACAGGAGAGGTTTGGAACTGCAGGTTTTGGTAAGACTTAATAACCTCCATAACATCAAGAATTGAACATATCATGTGGATTTATAAATTTCCTTCCAGGCGGGAGTGAAATCATTATTCAAGAAGGGTGCTGACTTGAGTGGCATAGCAGAAGAAGCAGATCTACATGCTGAAGAAATAGTGCAACTAGTCACGCTGAACGTTAACAAAGGAACTACTTCCACCAATTTTATGACAGGTAATGTGGAAAAAACATAAATGTGAATGTGTTAAAGTAATAAGCAAAATCAGCACCATTAAAATTTCAATTTCTTTCAGCTGTGAGTGTGAAGAGCAGAGGAATGAAGAGAAAATTCCAAGCCAAACATCCATTCCTCTTCTTCATTGAAGATCTCACTTATGATGTAACAATGATAGCGGGTAAATTCTACAAACCAATCATTGACATATTGTAACACTCAAAGAAATAAAAGCAAGAATGGCATTTTATTCAATTTTGTCTCAGAATACATGAATCTGCAATTACTCCACAACTTTGATGAAATACAGCCCACTTCATCTGGATTGCAGCATTACTAAGTTCACAACAATGCTGCTGCTTAACCCAGCTAGGAACAGGTTGTGCACTTAACCTGCAAATACCTAAGGTTTAACGGAAAACATCATGATAAGATCTACTTTCTGTTATGGACCCAGTAAACCAGATATACAGATGAAACTCCCTCCCTATTCACAAATGTTAAGACTGCATAGGGAAATGTTGAATACAAGACAAACAGAATGATTGAACATGGACAATCAAATGGGGAGATATCTCCATTGGTGTCAACTACAATATTGTTACCACAAAAAATAGAACCAACATCATACACGACAATCTGAACTCTATTTAAAGAATCGGGGAGCACAAATTTTGTAACCTTCGCCCTCCTCAGGGCTGGAAATAATAGGTTCTTCTATCAATTACACAACAAAATTTTCCAGAACCTTCCATCAACTTTAAAATTGGCCATGTCAATCATCTTTCTTGTCTTCTTCCTCAGCAGATTTGTCACCATCCTTTTCAGGAGATTTGGATGGACTCCTTGATTTGGACTTGCTTCTCTCTTTACTCTGCGATCTTGAGTGGGATCTCTCCCTGTAAAAAAACAATCACACCATGAAATGCTACTTCTGGAACTGTCCAAATTTCACTTGAATTCCTAATGAAGAGATTCATTATTTTGTAGTATCAAAGAATCTAACACAGAAGTAACTACAATTCTTTAACGTTGTAAACACTGGTTATATGGAGAACTGAGGATCAACAGCCTGACCAACAAAAACTGACCAAATTCCTATATTTACGAAATAACTGCAAAAATACCGATACAAACATTCGCACACTGACTCTAGGTGAATTAGGTTCTCAAGGACTGCACCAATGTGGCAATGACAAATGATTTTAGGCAATCCTGAGGACCTTGCTCAAGATGTAACTAAAACTGCAACCTTGAGATGCAAGTACATAGATTGAATAGAAACTTACTTTGACTCTGATTTAGTTTTAGATTTGGATTGTGATCGAGATTTGGCTCGAGAGGCAGATCTGGACCTTGACCTGGATCTGGACTTCGTCTTGGATTTGGAACGATCACGTGACCTGAAATTAAACCAAACAATGCCATTCATTGAAATTGAAGTTATGGAACTGAATTGACCAATAGTGATAGCGACAGTACAATACACAAAAGACAGGGACCACTGCTTATTTTGTTTGAAAATGTGCAAGAAATGATCGGATTGAATATTTGCCCCCATTACTCAAAATCATACTAATGAAAGCTTTTCTTTAACAAAACAAAGACAAATCCTTCACAGTAGTTAATACTGTCCACGGAGGTCTCTGCAGAAACATTTTCGGCGCAGAATTAATATTACAACTACACCAACTCTGGATCAATGTCCACAGAAGCAAACTTTTTTACTTTAAGGAGGACTTCCATTAACATTAAAGCAAAAGAAAAGTCCCAACTCATGGGCTTAATAATCTGTGAAATCAAAAGTTTCTCCGTCAATGTCTTCCAAGCAGTACTGTACTCACTTAGACTTGGACTTTGAACGTGACTTGCGCCTGGATCTGGATCGAGATCTCGATCGGGAGACTGGAGTTTTAGTGCGCCGTCCGCGGTCTCTGGACTTGCTCCTGCTCTTAGTGCGGCTACTATGGCTGCGCCGAGAGCGGGAGCGAGAACGGGTGCTGCGGCGGCTGCGTGACCTAGAGCGCCTCCTGTACAGATTTCAGGACAACAGTCACATTGCATAACCAAATAACAAACAACACCAGACAGATTTTCAGTAGACAAACCTGGCTCGCGAACGAGATCTTGAGCGACTGCGGCGGCGTGATCGGGATCTAGAGCGGGAACGTGATCGAGAACTAGATGATCGAGATCGACGCCTACGTCGAGTGTCTTCTACCAGACGAATTCTGCGACCATTGAGGTCTGTGTCATCCAGCTTATCAATGGCGTTCCTCATGTCAGTGTATGTTGCAAACTCAACCACTCTGCAAAGAAAGATATTGTTAGTAATAATCCTTAGCCGATCAAGACCTAGTCAAAAAAGTGAACCTCAGCACACGTTGGGAATGAAGTTCATCATATTATCAGCCCCGAAAGATATTCATCATCTAGTAAGAAAAAATTAATTACTGAAAATTCACTCACCCTTCATTTCTGCGCTGTTTGTGAGCATCAGCATAAGTCACTTCCCCAGCTTGCCTCATGTAGTCTTTCAGATCCTTGCATGGTTAAAAAAGAGAAGACAAAATAAAGATTAATTAATTTGATAAAGACCTAGATAAATTAATTTTAAATAAATCTAAGCATAAAACTTCCTTATTCCCCCAATCTCATTTACTGATGTTTTGCACCTTATACTGTTAATGAACACCGAGCACTGATCGAATGGTGAACTTTTCTTAGGTGTCCTGATGGCGAATGGCCATTTTGCATGATGCTTCTTCCGTGCAGGAGAATATCTTCTAAACCAAATCTGGATGCAACATTAGCAGATTGCTGGCAACAGGGAATGCCACATGTGGTATGATTTGGACATCCAACATTCTTCAAAGCCATTTTCCATTTCCAGAAGCATAAGCCATTGGCAGTGGGTCATCCAGGATGGTAAATTCTTGCTTTCTTCTGGAAGTTATGCAGTAGAAGTTTTTCTTCTCTTTAAACTACTTCTGACAGCAGCCTCAAATTATCAGGACACCGTAAGAAAAGTTCCACAAGCGTTATTCTGCTTACCTAATGAGTCAAGTGTGCAATAATGCACTTCATATCTGCACTGACACTGTAAGGTGCTCTGATGGATTATGCAGGAACTACAAAGTTTGGCACAAAATACACTACCAGTGAATAGCATGTTAATAGAACAAATACCCAATGGCAACCCAGAGATGAAAGATGATTATGAGAACCTTACAAATGGAGCAACTTCATGAAAGTTACCTGATAAATCCAATTAAAAATGCCGTGCTCTCGTAAAGAATTATTTGTGAGCACAATATTCCAATATCACTTGCTTTGTTCAGCCTCAGCCCTAATAACCTGTGGCATGCCAGATCCAAGAAAACATTCCCGAAGTAGAAAACTTGAAATTATAGAACAGCAAAAAAGGGAAAGTGCACCGGAATTTTATACTTTTAAATGAGAAGTTTTTCAGCTTCATTGGTGTCCATTTACCTTAGTTCCCGAAGGCCAAATCGGTCAAATGGCCGTGGGAACGAACACCCCAGGGGGCAGCCAATCGAGCACCAGAGAGGGAAGAGGGGTCGTGGCCACCCTGCATGGCAGTGGGGAAGACATTTAGGGACCGGCCTCGTTTCTTGCCCATAGCCAGCCACCCCGGCTCTTGGGCCACTCGCCAACCTATGGCCCATGGGTTGGCTCGTGGTTGGGTGGGTTGGGGCCATCTACACAGAGCCCAAGACGAGACAGGTTCAGGTGGTAGGGAGCAGAGACAGGTTCAGGCAGAAAGGACACGTTTCCATGGTCAAGGTGGAAAGGAAAGGATGTCAGGAGAAGAGGATTCCCAGATGAGAGGACACTTGAAACCACTAGGATTAGTGGTGAAACAAATCCAAGGCGGAGTAATATTCTCGGAGTCAGTCCTGCCCTCTCCTGGGCTGCATTGGGCTGGGCCTCACAGGGGAGCACACCATCGACAATGGCTGTCTTGGCCGGTCTACGGACATCGCTCCACCTCAAGATATGGCTCCAGGGTTAGCAAAGATCCTTAGCGACCTCTTCCCCTCGGTATGTCTTGCCCACACTATTTTTTCAGTGGGGGGAGTATCAAGGCTCGCATCAAATGGCAACTTTGGCATCACGCGCCCTCAAGGTCTTGTTGAAAGAAATCGAGGAATTAAAATATGTGCAGTGAACTAAAAGATATCTTATCAACAATTTGAGTCTTACTTTTAAGACTACCCAATGGAGAATCCTGTCAACCAATTCGAATTTCGCTAAATCCACCATTTAAGTTCCAAATTTAACTATCTGGATTAAAAAATTACTTTTATCCTCTCATTTTAGACCCCATGTCAGTCTGTTTCCACAGCCTCTAGAATCAGTGAAAGAGAGATATAGACAGACTCCCCAAATCATTCACCTGTCCTGCCCATAGTACCACTCTCCCCCTCAATCCCAGAGGAAGTCAAACACACTGAAAAGTCTTTAAAGCCACTGAAAATTGAACAACCATATTGAATAATGCAAATCCTCCCCAAGAATGACAATGCTATCCCAGTTCAATGTATCAGTGACAACAAATGAAAGGAGAAATGCTTAAATGAGTAACAATAAGTTGTGCTATATTGCTAAGTACAAGGCAAAATTGTCTCACCTGCCAGCTGACTCTGCTTGATAGATTCTCCACGATGAGCCTGTATTCAGTCCTGGTAGGGGGACCATATCTAAAATGCCAAAAGGGTGCAAAGAAAAAAAAAGAGAAAAAACCCCCCAACCCAAAAAAAACTGTAACGCTGTCTGTTCATCCTTTTCCGACTTGGAGTAAATTCCAATTTATTCAATTAGTGCCAAACTCTGAATTGGAATTCAGCTCCAAAATAGAGAAACAACAACATGCAAACTAATAATAAATTTAAGTAGTCCAGTGAAATATTAACTTGTGGTTGAAAACGTCTTAAGCTTAGTCCCAAGACTACATGCAATGAACAAAAACGAAGCAATTCATGGACTACAAAATGTAATACTAAGAGCCTTTGAATGATCTCATGTAATCAGCATGAAAATATCAACTATGACTTACAGTTACAACTATAATATATTAAAAAAAGCAAATAATCGTATCCATAATGAATAATTAAATTGATACTTAAATAAGCCTTAATGTTAGTTTTATCACCCAATATGAGGATGGCTATCAGTTGGTCAATCATGGCTTGGCTACTTACAAATCTTCAAGAGTCTGATGCCTGCTGCAAGAAGAAGAAATTCAAGGCTCTAGTTATCTTTCATGTGTCACTTTTAAAACTTAATTCATTTAAACCAATCCTCACGCATGCACTATGTCCCTATTTCAGGTTCCATTGCTATGAATCCCAGGGACTCAGCTCAAGTCAAACACCACAAAATTCTTTTGGCAACTGCAATTAACACTGACAGCACACCCAAAATGTTACTTTGTGACATTCATTTGAACTGACAACCAGATACTAACAACTTTTCAAATATTTGACAATTTCATAAGTCTTAAATATACAAAATGCAATTATGGAAACACTATCCCAGTTCCTGAAATACAGTTTCAAGTAAAATTGAGGATTTAACCTTCATTATTTAACAAAAATTACTAGGTCACTAAGCTGAAGTTTCTCGTGAGGGAGACTAAAGCTAAAATTAAAGAATTAGAGCAATCAGAACTCCAACACACTCAACTCTGAAGCAAAATGCCCCAGCAATACACCAATTGACCATCAAGCCAAAATCACAGCTGAAGTCCAAACAACCTGGTGTAAACAATGCAATGAAGTAACTGAATGAGACTCTCCAGAGAGACTTTCAGAATTGTTTTCCAGTCACAAACAAGCTGTCCTGCAAACCTTTACTTTTTAAATATGAGGTAGTAATCTGATGATACCAACAATTCCCAAAGAAAGGTTAATTTTAAATAAATTTAAACTGTTACTGGAAATGTCAATTGTCTACTAACCAAATTACTATACCCAGATGAGCATATAATATACATGGCCTGTCTTGACTGCAACTAGCACAATAAAGCAGAAATCTACACTATCTGACATTGTTATCCAGCACCAAGATAATAGTAGGGCAAAAGAGAAATCAAATCTCTTAACGAGAAGTGTCAGACAGCACTGCAATCACTCAAATCTCAGTGAATAGGAGCATTGGGCTACAAGATAGAGAAGTCATAGCTATTAAGAAAGAGCCCAAGACCTCTACATATAATACCTTAAAGAAATGAAAGAGGTTTTGTCTGAGAACACATTTGTTCTATGGTACTAGACAAATTAAAGAACAACCAATGGATTAAATACAAGTATCTTCCTCTCAAGACACGAAAAAGTTGTAAGAAGCTCTCTATACATCTACAAACTCTTCACTGTGAATGTAACTGTATACATCATTTCAATCATTTAAACTAATAGAAAATACACCTAAGAATAACAATTCAATCTTAGGCCATAAGTAGCCCCAAAAACAGGATTATTTAAACAGAAGAGTCTTAGCATAATTGGTGTGTGAGCATTACTTAAGCCAGTATGAGAGTCCAATTTATTGGCCAAGATTGGGACAACCTAGCAACACCAGGTGGGAAATTGGACTGTACATTCAGCATAATAGGAACAATATTGGCCCCATGAATGGTCAAATGTCCCTCATGAGTACACAACATTGCACATTATTAAATAGTGCATCATGTTAACATGAAATGGCTGTACCAGTTAGAAGATCGAAGTATTACTTATTATAAAACATTGCAATGTTTAAAACTGCTCTGAAATGGATGCCAAAAAATTTGCATTAATATGTGACACTGGTAATATTTTAGCTGCAGTATCAGAAGACACTCATTTGTGCCTCATTTAAATGGAAAACTGCTTCCTCCACCCACAATTTTTATTTAAAAAAATCACTAAGTAACCAATATGCCAATCTAATTGCCAGTACCAGGTGTTTCACAAGGGAGATAAACAACGAAATAGCACATGACAAGCAGGACAATCCAATGGGCAATGGATTGGCCAATTAACTGGCCTGTGTCATATAGTCTTCAGGGTAATTGAGATAATGCATCTAAATAACATACCTAATGTAACTTAACAAAACCATAATCATGATGGCATCAGCAATAACTTCAAAAATAAATATTTGCACATTTCAAGACCATGGAGAAAGTCAAGAGCAATCCATACATTATTATTCTCAAATCTGTCTACCCCCATCATTCAGCATACCCTTACATACTAGGATTCCTCAAAAAACATACTATGGTTTCTCACTCCACTGATATCCTCTTCTTTTCAATTCCATTCTTTGCTACTATGAAATAAGCTTAATTTCAATAGTGTTCCTCTCAGCACGGACACCAAGTACAATTTACTCAAATGCAAGTCAAGAATGTTGTAATTCATGAATATAATTTGATGCAACACCTTCAATTATAAGAACTGCATTCATAACTCAGTACTTAAAGATGATTACATATTACTGGGAGTCCCAGGCTGAAGGGATTGAAGATGGTATCGCAAATGTTAAGTAGAGCATTAACAATTTAATTAACACAGTAGGTCTGTGGTTACATATACACCCTTTGTGATTGAAATATACTTGGGCAACCTTAAACATCCAACTTCATCCTACAGTTCACTACAAACTAAAAAAAACTTAGACCACTATACAACACCAAATTACCCCCCCCCTTTCCAGTGTATCAGAACAGGAAAACAAAGCATGTACCTCAATAACATGTGTTACTACCAGAAGGTTCTTTGAGAATTGCTAATTGGATGTATTGATTCACAAGTCACAATGAGGATTCTGGGCACTAATACATTAAATAACCAGGTGCAAATATAATGAAATCCCTGCATTTGTGGTCAATTTTGAGTATATAAAAGGGAAGATTATTTCAACGAATCAACGTTGACATTTTAGTACACGTTCCATTATCATTAGCAATTACTATTAACACACCCATATGTACACACATTTCAAGAACATTTTACTTACTACTTATGGTAAATAAAATGAATCTGGACATTGTTGCAATAGTAAAAAACATGCATTAAATTAAATCTAAACAAAGAGGACAGCAGTCTATGTGATGATCTTGATGCCCTACCGAGGACTCCTGCCTCTCCACAGGTCGCTGCCTCTAGGAGTGCCACGTGCCTTCTCCACAGATACTCTGAAATGATATGGGGAAAGGAAAACCGGGCAAAAGAGGAGAAATAAAAGTGTAGAGGGCATAACCCCTTACTTGTCCATCCACGAGCTCCGGCGGCGCCCCACCCCGGATACCAGACCGCTCCCAACCGCTCCGCGGCGGGCAGTGCCACGGGCGTGTTCCACAATCACCCTGTATAACAAGAAGAGAGTCAGGGAGCGGTCTGGTCCATCCGTCTGGGCGAGGCGTCCCTCTTTCCCAACTACACAAGAGCTCATGGGAAGGGACATCATAAAATTAAACATTCATAGTGGCTCGGCCCATCAAAGCAACCCAAATTTAATGCAATTTTGTCCCCACTGACAATGAATTTCTTTCAGTTAAGAAAAGAGTAAAGGCCAAAATTAAATGAGCCACTGCCCGACTCAAGGGAAACAGAACTGAGAAGTTATGAGGGATCTTATTTTCAGCAAGGACAAAAACTGATGGATTACTAAGGCCTTTAAGGAAATAACTACCCTTCAGATTGACCAAACCACTCAATTGCACATACAAAACAAATACAGCAACAGAGAAAACAACAATAATTAAAATAAAAACAGTAAGCCAACACACCAGACAATAAAGTAAGTGCAAGCAAAATCAACCTAACAAAGTAATTTCAGCTGTCGTGCAACAATAGTTGCTGACAAGTCAGCAGCATTCTCAAAATGCCATAAAATATCTTAGAAGGTTGCATGAATCAACAAACGACTAAGTGTGAAGGCAATTATTGAAAAATAATATTATAAACCAAGTCATTGAAGATGTTTGGTCAAATTATTCATAAATTACAATTTGCAGCTGTCAAATACAAGAGCTGGCAAATTCATACAATTAAAAGTCTCCCCCCCCCAAAAAAAGTTGCACATTTAAACAATGCTTTACAAGTGATGTCTGATAGAAATCAGAAAAATTCTTCATCTACTATAAAACTACCATAAAAAAGCTTTGAAATTAAATCAGATGTAATTCAGGATAGCAACTTTAAGAGTAACTTGCTTCCAAAATACTATACAGCACTATAACAGGTTAAATCAGACTTCGATGGAAGGATTTCAAATATGAATTCATGGACCTAAGAGTGAACAGGTCAGCATTGTGCAATAAGAAATGACCTGTAAGCTACTTCATTACAAACGCATGCAACAGCTTTGCCGAGTAACTCTTAATTCTGCCTAGAAAGTTATAAAAAAAAATAGTTGATAAATTATCTAGTAACGTAATTCGATGTGTTCTACATATTCCAAGGAAGGAAAAATTGAAGGAATTACAATACAATTATTTAACGACAACCGAAACCTAACCTTAACAATTATAAGATATTATCTACATCATCATCATCCTCCAGCAATTCAAAATATCGCTTAAACCACCGGAACTTATCAAACTTGATACATTAAAATGGAGACTTAAAATGCACGCATATCTCCCAAACAGGTTGTCTCTAAGAGTGCCTTGCAAACTAACGCTCTCAAAAAGAAAAAAAATGGATAAAGTATGACTGCATCCACGCTAAATCCATTAATGTACATGCTCAGCACGTAATTAAATAAAAAGAGTACTCGAGATGTACAACATTACGATTCAATTTTCGGGCAAACCGCGCCTTCGATTAATGCAAGTTAAGCAAGAGGCCTACGTCGATATCAGTAAGTCCGAGAAACAAACTTTAATTAGGAAACAACAAAACCAGGTTCCGTAAACATAGGCCCACTAAATTCGCATTTGAAAACTCCGACATCACAAAATACTTAAAACTAAGCGTACTAAAAGTAACCGCCGCTACATTACACACTAACGATTCCCACTATATATGATCATGCTTACCTCTCTCCCATCAGCTCTTTGCCATTAAGTTCGTACACAGCATCGTCGGCATCTCTATAGTCGTCGAACTCCTAAAAAAAAACAAAGGAAGAAACTAAAATCAGCATCCGATACACGACCGTATCCGCCTAATATCTACAGGGGGTCGATTGCTCAGTTTCTAATTGGTCATCATTTACTCAGACCCGAAAGATGGTAAACATCATTGCGAGATTTGTCTAGGCGGTTTAGCTAGCCTCCGAAGGATGTGTACACCCTCTCATGCAAATTTACTGTTATTTTTGAGTTAGTACTTACAACAAAACCATAACCATTCTTGATGAGAACATCGCGAATACGACCATAGCCTTTGAAAAACCGTTCCAGGTCTTTCTCTCGCACTCCATAGGGAAGGCCTCCAATATACACCCTTGTCCCTACCATGCTGCTGTAACGAACAAAAAGCGAAAATTAGACAAACTTACCACAAATCCATATCCGTTCTTCATCGAGATTTCCGTGATTCTACCGTATTTCCTGAAGAACCTCTCTAGGTCGCGTTCCCGCACCCGGTAACTTAAGCCACCAACGTATAGTCTGGTTGCCATTTCTTGAAGGAAAATGTAAGAGAAGCCTATCAGAGTAGTCCTTCAAAACTGCTTATTACTTTTTTTTGGACTGTATAGGAACCCGTTATATCAAAAACGTTTACTTGAAAAATGCAAATTCACGCTCATTGCGATAAGCGATTTTGGCGTTTAAATCGTCATTCAACGCCCATAATTGCCAGATTACTAAATGGAGTAACACATCACAAAAAACATATCACATATAAAATACATCAGATTGAGTAAATAAAGCGGATGCCGGTGGATTCACGCATCAACCTATTTACACTACCTACTTACAAGATGGCGCCGACTGCTTGTGCAAAATTCATACGATCAAACATTTTAAAACCTTATTTTTATACTTTTGATTCATTTAACTACACCTGTGGAAAACCATTAATACTTACTTATATTTTTTATTGTAGCTTAAGAATAACCATCAATAAGCCACTGTAAGGTAGAACATCTACGAAAACGACCCAAGCGTCCACAAGCTTCATGCGTAGAGATAGCAAACGATAAGATGCTTATTGGAGAGGTTCACAATGGTTAACACACGGCTTACATCAGAAAGAAACTCGCATCAAATGTAGGGACATGGCAGACGTCAGTGATAAGGCAATATGGACGGCTAGTTGGCGAGCATGTAAAGCCTAAAACCCAAAATAGTTCGTTACATTTTAGAAATTAATTTTTTTATGTTGATAATTACAGCTCGAAAAGTCAAATTTTGTGAACAGATTGTTTTAAATATTTTTTTAACACGGTACTTTAGCTTTAATCTGATTATATCTACTCTCTATTTCTATTCTCTGTAAAATCGTACTAATCAATGATGGCGGGCCAACAACTTCTCCGCCAAATAAATGCAATGGGTCAGTTTTTCGGGCTGGCCGAGCTATTTGTTGTTGAAATATACACCACGCCATTTTGGTTTCTCGTTTTCTTGGAGGAAATAATGTGTTTCCGTTTCTTGCGTTCATAGCATTAGTACGTATAACTTACATTTCGAAGTTTTGATCGCTATTTATTTAAAGATGTGCGAGTTATTATGTAAAAGGGAATTAGTGATCTTGTTGAGGACTCATTTGATGTATAAAGGTTTATCTAGTTACGATTTATATTTGGTCAAGAAATATTGTAACTTATCTCTTAATCTTGCGTGTGTCTTTAAATTTCAATTCTTTCCCTTCCTCATCGACATTGAATGGTTGAACTATATTTTCCAAGAGTTGTGACCTATAACTCGCGTTGTTTCGTTTGACGAAGTTTATTATCCAAACACCTAAGTTGTACATTAGGTTAAAACGTAGTCATAAATGTCTAGAATTAAACTTGAAGGAAGAGGACAACATTCCTAGTTCTCAACTAGGATAGGTATAAATTACCGCTGTTAGAAACGTATCCTGAAAAATAAGTCGGTTATTTACCTAGCCTTATGTTATTCGGTTTGAGTCGCACTCGTTAGACGAATTAGTTTTATAAGCTGACCTCTTCTCAATATGTTTTCGGAAGAAATGCATACACGTACTAGAAGTTATATGCTGTTCAGTTTTCCTAATGAATTGACATTCTTCATTAATTTTTGAGGGAAATTCATGGAAGCGTTCACAAAATCCCCGATTGCCTTATTAGATAGGGAAACAGCAACTTGTTAAGTAGAGAAGTAATATTTGGATCATTCTTGTGATTGAGAAGTTTGACAAGACTTCCTGCCTTAATATATATATGTTTCATATGTCTTGTTATTAACACATCTCCTCGCAGAATGTATTCTCCCGTATTTTACGGGAGAAAACATCCCTGCAGTATTTTATATGTAAGTGTCATCATGTATTCATCTTTCTGTGATAAATTGCAGATTTACGTGAGTTGGAATGTCTGGAGAAGAATCCGATTCGAGAAGGCGAAGTGGTGCGGCAATTGGAGGCAGTGTATGCATGAAGCTTGCAAAACCATTACATTTGCAGCAGTTGGAGCGAAGTTTGGATGTAGGACCTTTCCTCTCATTTGTTGAGGGGGTTTTCGATAATCCTATAAGGTTAATTATTTTTACTATGTGCTTTTAAAATTATATTTTCAGAAATAGTGACAATTCAGTGATAATCATTCAAGTTTTCCATTTAGATGGGAAAGTTCATGCCTGTTCATCTCTCATAAATTGTTCTTTCGACAGAACTCCATAAGATTTCAAACTATTTTTATCCAACCCTGATTTTGTGTTCCCCAAAATCGCACAATGAAATCATGTATTTGTGTCAAATTGATTTTGAGAGGAGAAAGGAGGTATATAAGTTATAAATATGTGAAGAAACATCATTGTCAATATTTTCATAGGGATAAAACATGCAATCATTTAGTATTGATAATTATTGCTTGATTTTATTGTTATCAAACAATCTCAGTGAGGAAGAAGAAGATGATGATGATGCTGATTCTGAAGATGATCCTGACCTGGATTGTAGCAGTGATCAAGGACTGCAACAAGATGGCATGTGGAATGGAATTAGCACTACAAAAGAAGGTATGGAAGAAAAAAAAATCCTCACAAATTCATTGAAGGGTCTTTGCATGTCAACTAAGCCAATATTGGGGGGGAACCATGCTCAACATCTCAGATTTTCAAAATTTTTCCCCTGTAGCTAATTTAAACCTTCATTAAGAGGAATCAAAAATATTTTAGCCCAAATGCAAATACTTTCAAAGATGTGAGTATTAGTATGCACCAAGGCATAGAGTAAAAATCTGCTTGTGCATCATATTGTTCAAATCAACCATTTTTGTACCTCTTTAAAAATTAAAATATGGCAGCAAAGCTTGTAAAAATTTTAGATACCATGGACATGTAACCCAAATTTACAAAATCAAAAAGATTTTTGTCTGTAAAGTTTTTCGTTATGAATATTCAAACGTATGAATATTCAAACTTTGGATGTAAGTATTTCCACCAAAAAGTGACATTTTCACAAAAATTTGTAAATCACATTTAACATGTTAAAGGCAGTCAAATTGGCAAAAACATTGTAAATATTAGCAACTTGAAATTGATATGAAGTTTGGGCCATTGTTGGACTCGTTTGTTGATAAATTTACTAAAATACCACATTGCTTGTATATTTTGTTGCAAAATGTCACTACTTAATCTTCTAATAACAAAAAAGGGATTCCAAGTTAGAGGCTGAATTTTTCTTGATAATATGCACTAGCTTCCCTCTTTAACAGGGTGCAAATCTGAAGTTGCTCCCATTGTTGATAGTGTCTCCATAATTTATTTTAATGAACCATGTAAAAAGGTAGGCTACAATGCCTGTTTTCAGGGCTTTCACTGAAAGATTCCTTGTATGTAAATATTGAATTTCCTCTGAACACATATCGATCTTTTAGTTGTCCAGTAAGTCTATTTTGATATTACCAATTTTCAATGAGCATACAATTCTGACATCAGAAAACATAGGAATTTATGATGTTATTGCAAGCACACCTACTTCCACATAAATCTTACCACCTTGGGCACAACCCGCTTAACTAGCATGAAGAGAGATAGTCTTAAAGTTTTCTCCGCATTCTATTGGCTGTTGGAAGAAGGGAACTGAGTGAAACGCTTTGTCAGCGCCTCTTTAAATCGTTGTGAAATGCGTTGAAGGCTTTTATATCATTATTATTAACATAAAATCTTTTTAAACTTCATTGTTGCTTTTTACTATGTTAGCGGTATAGTACTAAAAAGGATTAAAGGTCTGTTTGTCTCAATTAGGCCTGAATCTTACGATTAATTTACTCTTAAACGATACAGAATCAGGGGTAACCTTGTAATTATTAATATTAAGAACATTGTTTGTGACAAACAGGTTGTGGTAATTATTAACCCCTTAACTGGGGGCTAATTTTTCCTTAACATTCGCAGGATGGGGAAAAATTCTACTGAATTCTAAAATTTGAATTCTATTCTCCTTAATATATCTAGTGATTATGTGATGATCTGTGATTTTTATTTTGAAAAAATTTAAATATTAATAATTTTATCTTATGATAAAAATTATAGAAATGAAGAATTTTAAATATTTTTTAATGAGAACTCAATCAATTCTAAAAGTTTTTTTATTATCTTTTATTCAGTTTATATCCTTTCTGATAAATTTTATAATTTAAAAATGCAAATTTCCAGAAGAACAA
>KZ308199.1:1643895-1667168 GCA_000376725.2 Ladona fulva | reverse complement strand
TTTGATTTGCTCATAAGTTCATGCCATAGTTTTACCAAAACCAATTATTACGATTGCTTGAACTACTGCTTTGAAATCCTTTGTAAAAATATCTCGCACAATATTGTACACAAATGAATGCTGAAAGTAAATGCAGTACTCATCAGATAATTATTTTTTTGCGGGATCCCCTGCATCAAGGTGTATATATTTACACTGTACACAATTTACAGTACATTTTCACCGTACAAAATTTACACTACGCGCTGGTTGCGCTGAATGTCAGATGCCGTTTTCTGCATGGTATACCCGGAAGCAAGGAGCAACACACAGTCACCCATTGCATCATTATAAAAAATGCAAACCTCTGGTTTCATCTTCATACCACCCTTTCTTTCTTTTACCGACTTCATTTTTGTATCGTGAATACTGCTAAGCATATAAACATCACTTCTGTCTCGCTTTTTCAACACAGTCAACTTTTATCGGAATGCCGCAACAACTTCTCCTTTTTGCAATTTTGTATTTGTTACATCTTTTGGAAGCTCCTTGCGATTTCAACAGACAGTTCCAACAGCATCCGTTTATAGTATAATAAGTAAATCAAAAATTTCAGCGCTGCTATATTAATTATCTAAGCTTATGAAATACCCTTCATTCAGAAGATTTTCTGATAAATTAAGCGCTATTTTTGTAGGTTTGGTAAAGTTTTCAAATCAACACCTTCTATTACATTTTTAAATCAGTATCCTTTCCAGTATATATGATAATGTTCCATAAATATCCTGACTTTGCCTCACAAAGTTAAAAAGATTCCATTTCAAAATGAGATATTTTCTTAGGAATAAAAACTTCCCAAGACAACTGCCCTTTCCACGGAAGTGAACTCTCGTCAATAGAAATTTTAGCATCGGGTTTTTAACTCTCCGAGAATTTCTTCAGTAAATAATTTAACACAAGATTTATTTGAACAATTTCTGTGAGCTCGCACTCCTCCAGAAAAACTCAAGAATAACAGTAAAGAATAAAACGCTAGCTTTGGGTGGTATTACCCTGAAAGGTCTAAATTTTGGGGAAGACCGTCCCATGTGTGAAGATGATGCTAATAAGAACTGAAAGAAACACAAAGTAAAAAAGAATCTCGTAAGATGGCAGGACCAACAAGAAGGACTAGGATTAAGATTTGGCATCTAAAAACACTTTCCCCATCGAGAGAAGGATTATTTCGAAAGGATCTTCTATAGACTCCCCACCTGGCGAGTGATATGGAGGCGCGTCTATAGACGCTTACCCCAGTTAAGGGGTCAATATTAATAAAATTGTTTGTGACAAATTCTCATCTGGGTTTCTCCTGTTTCATCCAGAAGGAAGGGAAAACTTTCCCTGTTATCCTAGCCCTTGGAGTATCCCCTTCTCATTCAGCCCATTATTTCCATTTTCTTTTGTTTCGCCCATCGAAAGTTGTTGTCTGTTTTCCCAAAGGAACCATAGAATTGACGATGGGTGAAGCTGAACTCTAACGAGAAAAACCCCCTTTTTGGCATGCTGTGGATGGTCATACATTTACCGGGTAGCAAAAGTTTGAAAGTGCTGATGGGGATTCCCGACTGCACACCTGTTGAGAAGGTATCTAAAGTAAGGGTATACTGGTGGCAACCTATCAAATGTAAGATGGAAAATGGTGGGACCGCGATTTCTAATCTACGCTGCGGGTATTCCCTAACGGAATGAAGATATCCATGTCTATTTTTGAGGTAGGTGTCCTTTCAGGACTTTGTACAAGGAGTCCAATTTAGGATGGTTGAGAAACCCACTGTTCTGTATGGCAAAACCGAAAGAGTGACTAGCATATTGCAGGTTTACCTAACACCTGGTTTGACAGGACATTTCGAATCAGATGATCTTTTTTGCTGTCTACTCGACTAATTATTTAACAGATATTCCTAAGGTTTTCATCAGACAGAAACTATGACTTAGAACTGGACACTACCTTGGATTGTCTCTTGTCTAGATAAAGAGATAAAACTGTGAAAAATATAGTCATCAAACCTTAATTACGGTAAAGAGAGGTCAGATGAAAATCTGTATGGTACCATTTAAATTAAGCGTTTATTCAATTTCCGATATTTTCCATTATTATACTAAAATGATTTTCAGAGTAATGAGCTGAGTGAAAGTAGTAATAATAATTCATAATCATGGTTTGACTGATAACTAAGATTCCAGAACGCCTAAAGTAAGCTTTTTAACCAGAATTGTATGAATGATGCTCAATATGAATGGAAATTAATACAAAAATCATTATCAATAATTATCATAAAGATACATCGAATTACATGGAAAATAACGGATGGAAAATTAATGGTAGAATATGTTAAAAATGGAGACCAATGGATGATAACCAGCTTTGCATGAGAAAATAGATATTCTAGTAACTCCCATGATTTAAACATTCACTGTTAAAGTGTTCTTGGTTGTACATAAAATCCACTACTACTTCATTCACTCCAAGGAACATTGTGACATAATTCATCCAGGAGATACCATAATACTCTATGAACTTTGTGAGGATGTTTTGAATTTTTTCTTTTTCCCCCTAAAATAGTAATCAAAGAAAGATCATTGCAGATTAAATTAGACCTTCGGAAAATTTGAATAATAATATAATATTCACAATGTTTAGGTGCATTTTATTAGTCTGTTTCTCTGTTCTTTGTCTTAAATTAATATTAGCTTATACTAAATAAATAAATCAACAACAAAAATTTTTAAAATAAGAAATGTTGACTGTCATTAACTAATATAGTGTTTCTCATCAATAATTGTTTTCTTTGTTTATACGTATTGTTTTCTATGCTTTATCTTGTTCCTCGATGGAGTTATCAATTTCATAGATTGAATTAACTGGAGATATGAACATAAGATATACCATTGAATATTTTATTCTCTGTGCTTACGATAACCAAATTGTTTAAGTTTTTATTTGTTTAATGTTAATTTATCTCAACATTATCATGCACAATTAGTGTGCACCATGATAATGCACCAGCTCACACATCACTGCTTGTTCGTGAATTTTTGTCAAAAACCAACACCATTATGATACCTCAACCACCGTATTCACTGGACATGGCCCCCTGTAATTTCTTCCTATTCCCAAAACTGAAATATATTTTATTCTGATAAATATTCTCATCACCGATCACAGTTAAACACTTGTAAGCTTTTTGACTGCCAACAATAGACTAAGCTTTCAAAATGGCTGCCCTTAACAATGCACGTTAGGGACATGTGTACCAGTACTTAAAAAAAATTTTGACGATTGCAATCATACAGCCTGGGAAATTTAAAAATTACACTTTTTTTATCACACCTCATATATCATTTTGAAGACAAATAATTGCTCTTTTGCACAATGTATAACATTAATTATGTAATAATATTAATTAACATTATAACTGATGATCTTTGTAAGGGAATGGGTCAAACTCAAGGTCTATATATTTTTGATCCGGCAGTGTCTCATAGCGCATGGAAATTTTCCTTTTTCCCTTTCTGTTTTGAATCTCTTAAGTTCAAATT
The DNA here is from genome assembly GCA_000376725.2 of Ladona fulva. Classification (NCBI taxonomy): domain Eukaryota; kingdom Metazoa; phylum Arthropoda; class Insecta; order Odonata; family Libellulidae; genus Ladona; species Ladona fulva. The sequence continues at coordinate 1,663,607 of KZ308199.1, read as the reverse complement.
TTTCAAAGGAGGGTCATTTGTCTTGATCCTTAGGAAATGACAGGACCACATGAGTGACGTTCTTGACTTTGGCGTAGATGGGTTGAGCAATGAAACACTGAATTGTAGAAAGCACTTTTAAACCACCAAATTCATGCATTCCTACATCAGTTTTGATATAATATTATTCTGCTAAGTTAATGCCACCAAGGAGTGTATGGCAAGTGATTGTAGTAATAATAACGAAAAAATCTATTGAATTCTTTGCTACAAGCTGAGCTACCAGACAAGCAGAATATCTCCTCCATCTTTTTCCTCTCTCTTTCTCTCACTTCTCAAGGCTTGCGTGCATGAAACTCACTGCCTGTTATGTGGGTTGCATCTGAGGTGGTAAGAACTGTGTTACTGGGTGTAGATATTAGTGAATTCTGCAAACTCTACCAGTTGGTGACCTCATTCACTTATCTGACCTGGTCAGTATTGTACTGCAACATCATCGTCTGCTTCTTGCTTACCTTCAGAAACTTTGTAATTGCTCGTAATTGTTTTATAGTGGTGGACCTCCTCATCATTTTCAGTGTTGAAATTTTCAATTTCTTATTCACTGCATGCCACTGTTGGTGCTCAGACTTGGATGATCTGAACAGGGAAATGCTTATTAATCTATAGCATGAGTTTCCCACTTCTTGTTGATCAAGAAGCTAATGCCCCCAAATCTTACATCCTTCATACCCCTGTAATAGGAAAATTGCCTACCTTAACAGACTCCTTTGTTTAGTTAACTAAACAGAGGATTAAACTAACTTAGTTAATTTCTAAAGTTAATAGTCTAAAAATTGCCTTCCTTAACAGCCATTATCATCTGATTTTCTTCTGACTTCGTTGAGTCCAATTGGACTACATTGTATCTTATCTGCTTCATTCAGTAGCTCTAGGAGTGGAATTTCACTCTTCAAGCTTTGGCAGTTGTAAGCTGCAAAGTGTTAGGTGGTAACTATTTTCTTCATGATGAACCTCTGTAATGCCACCTTCTCCCAGACATCCAAATTGGTGGTACTTTTACAGCAAGATAAATTTCCTTATAGAGGCTCTTCATGAAAGAAAAATATTGGAGGTAAAAAACAATAATTCACCAGGCTTTCCTATCATAAGGAAACTGTGAATAACCAAATTAATAAACAGAGTTTTTCTTGCTAACTGGTATGTTTTTTCTTGGGGTCTGTGTGTCAATTGATAGCTTCCTTGCCTTTTAAATTTGTTTTTAGGACCTCCCTTCCTTGCTTTTTATATTTGTTTTCATTTCAGTCTAGCATTTCCCTGAGACTGTACTCTGATTGCTTGAGGGTCCATTACAAAGACCTATAAGTAGGGGGTTCTTATATCTCCCCTACAAGTGTCTATATATAATAGATAAATGTACAACACTCTTATATATCATTTCTTAACCGCAACTAGAAAAATATTTTCTCAAACCATTGATTGGTCATAATTGAATTAATTGGTCTATGTAAATATTATAGCTCCAGAAATTAAATTATTTTCAGTTAAAGATTAAAAAAGAATTTTTCTGACTTTAAAGGATCCAAAGCTGTAGTCTTGAGAGAGATTAGTAAGCCATATTTTGTTAAAATAATATCCATAAGTCATAGAATTTGACTTAGTAAAGCCTCCTAATTTTGTTATTTTAGCTGTTGATAACTTAAAATAATCTTAATAACCATAAAAAGTTTTTAAAGAATTCATTTGTGGGTTGATTTATTTCAGCTCTTATCTTTTCAATAATGTTTGTGGGAGAATTACATTTTATTCTTCCATAAAGGGTTAAATGGAAGATGGGACTCTTTAGTCCCAATTTTGTCCTATAAAAGACGTTTGTATTGTATTGTAAATAGAAGAACTCTTTGTTAACCTTTTTATGAGTTTCATTGGTATGAAACACAAAATTTGAAAGAATAGTAGTGGATTATTTTTGACTGATAAATTATACTTTAAAATTCAGTAACAGATTAAAGTTAGGCTGCTTGTAGAAATGGATGTGTATGGGGAAGGATAAAGAGACTTTCTTTTTATTTTACATGGTAGCAGCTTTGGAGTAGAGGGAAGATTTAGAAAGGAGGGGACAATTTCCATATGAGCATATTTCCAATTAACTTTTTTCATACCATTTTGTCATGATAAATGTTGTAGATGTGTAGTGTTTATTGAAAAACTTCAGTCTGATTTTAATTCAAACTCATCAGTTCCCAGACAAATCACTAGTACTACAAAGTTGTAAAATGGGGGACAATTGCCGCCTTTGGATTTGACAATGATGCAGATCTGAAGTATATTTTAATAAAGTATATGTGTTTGTTTCTTAATTTGCTATGTTATTTTTCTGTTTCAGAGAGAAGGGTTGATCGGAGCAGACTGTTCAATTTTGGGAACGTAAGAAGGAATAGAAAATGGATTCGGAATGTGTTGATAAGCAGCAGCGATAGCTCTGAAGGCGATGAAGCAGAAGATGATGGGATCATTACAGAACAAGACCTTCAGGAAATGCTCAAGATGCATCTTCTCAGGAAGAAATATGCTGCACGTTTCCATACTAATCCTGAGGTACTGATAAAATACTCCCCCCTCTAATTTAAAAGATTTCTTAAGGAAAACAATTTTCCCTATGAACATTTTTTTCCAATTATGTCAATTTCTTTACAGTCAAATGTAATAATCACTGATATGTATTGTATGTATTTATACATCCAGATCCCCAGATTATTGGATTACTTAGAAACATTTCTTCTTTCTTGTAAACTTGTCTGTACTATTTATTTATTCCAGTTAAAAATTCTGAAATCATAGAGAATTGGCTCATCATAAAAAGGACTATTTACATCCTACCACTATTATCCATTGTACTTAATTTCCAAAAGTATTTTTATGGGAGAATGTGAGAGAGGAGATGAGAGAGAGAGGTAATAATAATAATAATAAAGGACTTTATTTAGGGCGAGATTGAGACTAACAAGTCTCTTTTTACATCTAACCCTTAGGGTAGGGGGAAAGAGAGATGGATGAGAATAAACTTTGATACAATAACTGCATTTGTTGTACCAGTTGTAAGAATCATAATTATGAATCAGAATAATTGCAGTAAGAATCTCCATTTAATTGTCCTCCCTTTGGTACTTGGTTTGTTTTTGTTGCACCATTAATTCAGTTTAATAGAAGAAGGAAAGTCTGCAAGAATTAAAAATATTATACTTTTTGGTAAATTTATGACTCATCTGGATTTATACCCAGGTTTCTTTTGTCATAGTGGCAACACCTTTAACTATCAACTAGATCCTGTTATGTTTCCTTTAGTTTAATTCATACCTTAACTGGAAATGCAGTACAGTGGCATTTTGACACACTAACTTAATTCATTCCAGAGTTCATATTTCAAGAAGTTCGTACCTCAAAACCCACTGTTCCATTGTATCTTATGGTAAATCAATCTGTTCTCTCTTGGAAATTTTGAAAATTTGGGTTGCTATCCGATGAAGCGGCATTTTTCACAGCCATGTCCTCTACCTTTCCACCACTTTGTATGGCTGGTGCCTTTGCGAGGCCATGGCTGTGAATGATACTGCTTAGTCGGAGGAACTCACGTGCCCTATGCCTACATAGTCTCCCAAACAGCATGGAGAAATGTTCTGGCGGGATAGCTCAATGGATAGAGCAACCAACCGGCAATTGGGAGACCTGGGTTTGAGACCTGATTTTGTCAGACTTTATTTTCATGTCTGTTTTTCCTTGGGAATTTTCCTAAGTGCACACCTTATCATGCCAAGTCAACTCTTTTCCTTGTGTAAAGCACTTCTGTCAACATCTGGTTTTTGCTTTGTCTCAGCCCCATTCATTTAATTCACATGGTTAAAACACTCTACTAACTACTTATGAAATGTTTTTGTCTTCCATAGATGCACTGTGACCCAATTTAGTCTATTGTTTTGATAAACAGAAAATTATTTACATTTTCTGTATAGCCATCCTCAGCTACACAGAAAGTCTCACCTCATCCATAAGGGTCTTCTTTTTTGACTCTCTTGTTTGCAATGAAGACAACATGCAACAAAAAACATGCATACAAAAAGAGTACAGTAGTTATCCATTGTCTGAACCATTTTACCGATGAAATAGAGTCAATTCTTCCATTCTCAAATCAGTCTCATCTTAGGGAAGAACTTTAGATAAGAAGTCACTCGATGGTGTTTTCTTTTGTGGCAAACTCAAGTAATAAACTTATGAAAATTAACCAGAGTTGCAGGGCAATCTTTTGTGGGCTGTTGAAAATAGTTTTGGAGTGGTCATGCATTATGTTGAATTCTAAACTCTGCTGTTACTATTCATTAGTAATCCCTAATTGCCTATTTCATAAAAAGTTGTTTTTTGTTTAGTAAAAACTGACCAAAGTGATGCAATAAAAAAAGGGCAATTTTTTATTTTAAAAGTTAACAATCTTCAGATGATAACAAGAATGAATCCACAGACTAGCCAACAATCAAACAAATCTTATGCAGCAGTAGTTTGCATGCTCACTAGTTATCCCATCTTCAGCTGTGGCAAAATATACTTCTGAAAATAAAATTCATGGCATTTTGTTTGTTTTTTCAGATAAAATGTTAATTATAAAAAAAATTAATTTTACATTTCTGATAATCAGCGTCAGTCCCAACAATTCCGTTTCCAATATTTTTTGTTTTTTGTTTCAATCATCACTTTCCTGAATTTCTTTTCCATAACTGATAAAAGTGTAGTAATATTAGGCTGAAAAATATTGACCCTGAAAGAAGTAACTTTTTTGCTTGCTGTACCCCAGGTAAAGTAAGAGTGAGCTAATGAAACAATTCAATTAATTACAATTATTAAATCAAAAATTAAGTAACATTATATATAACAATACACATTTTGTTTAATTCATTTTTATTTTGGTGAGCTAGTGAAATGTATTAATTTATTTCGACCGATAAATTATACTTTAAAATTCAGTAACAGATTAAAGTTAGGCTGCTTGTAGAAATGGATGTGTATGGGGAAGGATAAAGAGACTTTCTTTTTATTTTACATGGTAGCAGCTTTGGAGTAGAGGGAAGATTTAGAAAGGAGNTTTTAGATTCATGAAGTGGTTTCTTCTTTTGGTGGTGATAATGTCATATTCCTACTGACCCCTTTACTATAGTAAACCCTCTACACTGCTTAGTGATAATACTCATCTATAATTTGTGCTTTTAAAATGTTAGCAAAGAGTAAAAATATCACGCATGGATGGTTTGGAGTTAGCTGTACATAACACTTATTGTTACTTAATTTAACAATACTTTTATGTAAGTGAAGATATACAGCATTGTTAAATTAGGTTCAGATACTGTGAAGTTGACCAGACTTAATATCTTGATATTTTGCTCTTAGAGATATAAATACTTACTTAAATCCATTAATTTAAAGGTGGTAGTTTGTGTAATTATTAAGTTAAATACTTCTATGGAGGACAAAATATCTTGTTTATTAAGGGTAACCCATACACAATTTTCAATGACATTTTATCAGGGTGTTCACAGACCGGGAAAATCAGGAATTATTTGTGAATTTTTGGTTCTAGGAAATTTTTGTGGATTATTCATGAAATTCTGGTTTGAGTCGATAATTTAAAAACTTATCATTTCAAGACAAAGATATCCTTGTTTTATAAATAAAATCAACAAGGATGACTTTAAGACATATATGTTATTTGATAACTGTACATGATGTAATGGACTTACTGTTGGTATGAATAAATAAGTAAATCAAAGACAAAAACTTAGTTGAGGTCTTTGTATCATCAGCACTGTAAGGATTGGAGACATTTACTGATTGAATGTAATTACTGGATGCTGTTAGTGTCATGTCAAGTGCCCTTTGTTCTTTTTTATTGCGCATTGGACTAAGGCTTGGACATGATACGCAAACAAATACTTAAAGTGATATTTAAACCAATTCATGTACCCAATATTTTACTTACTTTTGTTACTTATCCCAGTGTCTTGTTATAGTAATAAAATATCGGTTATGATTACAGTAGAGCACCAATTATCCGTGCTAATGAAGGGGAAAAACCAAACATAATCAAAAGCCACAGATAATCTGATTGTGTTCAATTGTTTGGTAGTCGTGGCCTTGGTTTCAGTGCCATGCTTTCCTAAACGCTTTTCACTATTGTGGCAAAATCAGGCATTCGTTCACTCCCTTTACTTCTCTGAAACATTTCCCTGCCTAAAGTTAATGTCTATTGCTTATATGCAGTAAATACGCTCTCTCAATTTTTGTAACATTCGGATGTAAATCTTATGTTCAGACATGGTTATGTTCAGGGCCGGTTCTGATATCTATACAATATCATAATGAATCTATGAACTGTATGTCACCATTTCTATTACCTTAAGTGGCTAATAATCACCACTTATCTAATATTTGGTCAAAATTGTACATATTTGCTGATGTGGAACAACCTGGAAAATTGAAAATATTTCCCTGGAAAACTCAGGGAATTTTTTATTTGCTTGATAGTGGACACCCTGAGAATAGAATCCCACCAATTAAATGCTGTGCAGTGGACTCCATATAATATTACTCACTGAATATATAAATAAATGTCAAATTTATATGTTGTGGTCATAATCATTATCTTTTGCTGATCATGGATGCAGTTACCATCTCAATGAAAATTTGAATTGGGGAAATATAAAAAAGATAATTCCACTAGATTAAATGTGTATTTATTCTTCATATGGACTATTTTTTCTCTGGATTATATTTCCCTTTATTTACTAACTGTTGATCTCAATTATGGTTCATATTGTGTTTTTTATTTTTAGCAAATTAAAACTGTGTGCTATTGGGCAAAATGGTAGAAATACCAGACTAATAGTTACATTCCAATTCTCGTTTATAACTGTGAAATGCAATCCTAACATAAGTCCTTCAGTTGAATGAACTTGTTTGGTCTACAACAGAGAGGAATCAAATATTCAAATTATAACCTTTTTTAAAGTTTAGAATGTAGAAAAATTTTAGAGTGAATAGGAAAATGTAGTGGATTGCATACATATTTTTAAATCACAGAAGAGAAAGAAAACTAAGTAATTTTTCCACATGATTTTTACTATACAACTGGTTTTGCTAAAGGTCTTAGCATCTTTAGGTACAGAAAATAGGGGGCACACAGTATTTAATGGATAGAAGATGGATGCAAAAGATGGAGTTAAGTTTATAGGCTAGTTTGTGGACAGGAGCGAAGATGCTGGAAACAATAGGCTTCCAAAAAGGCTCTTCCCCTTTCTTCCAACCACCCCTTCCTTGCCCTTCCCTGATACTATCCAATAAATACTGTCTGCCCCATGTTTCCTGTTCCTGAAGATGCTAAGACCTTTAGCAAAACTGGTTGTATAATAAAAGTCTGGTGGAAAAATTACTAAGTTTTCTTTCTCTTCTGTGATATGGCTTTCCACAAAGTAACGTTGAATCATATTGAATTTATTTTTGAAATAATTGATACAATAGAGGCCTGTGTTTGTAACTGAATGTATTAAAATGTAGGATGGGATTTTTCAGAATCGCCAGTACCAGTACTATGGTGCAGGTCTCCTTTCAACGTTTGACCGATTCCCAGAGCACCAGAGGTCAGTCACAGGAGGTCGAAAGAGAGCTAAGAAGGAAAGGAGAATGGAAAAGAAGAAAATGAAAAAGGAAAAGAGGGATTCAATGGGAAGCAGTCTACAAGGTCATTCAGTAGTTACATGCAAAACATCAGCAGTAATGATGAAAGAGGAAGTGAAGGAGGAGGTTGAAGAGGAAGAGGTGGGTGAGGAGGAGATGACGATGCGACTGCTGAAAATGAAGCAGGAGGAAATGGATGAAGAAGAGATGGAAGAGGAGGATGAGGAAGAAGAGGATGAGGTGGATGATGAAGAGGAGGATGAGGTGGAAGATGAGGATGATGAGGAGGATGGGGAGGTTAGGGGGAGAGGCAAGGGAGGGCGCAGGAAGTCCCAGTCCAGCAAGAAGAACCCGGAGGTGATGGCGCATCGCCGCAGAAAGATATGGATCCTCATGGCCAAAAAGGAAGTTGGAAAGGTTAGAGACTCTAAATGCACCTGCCTTTCTTCCAAAGTCAGTCAGTTTTGTTGTTTCCTGTTTCTGTTTTCAATGTCTTTCAAGCTACATCATGGCTACCAGCATCCATTTCATGAGTTATGTAAATGTTTTAAGTAGATTGTGAAAACCAATATGTTGATTATGCCCTTAAAAAATGGTTTGTCTTTCATTTAAATAAAATAGTGTGATGTTTTACGAATGGGAGACTGAAATATTATGGATGAAGTCTTCACGGGTTTTCCACCAGGTCAAGTCAGCAGTAGCCGACGTTTCGATAGCCATCCTCCTAACTCCGCCATCGTCTTCAGCGCCCTGAAGACGATGGTGGAGTTAGCTATCGAAACGTTGGCTACTGCTTACTTGACCTGGTGGAAAACCCGTGAAGACTTCATCCATAGCCTACACCAGGAAAGCACCAAATCTTTCATAACTCACCTCTACAGGGAAATATTAGTTATTACAGTGTTAAGGACCTGCAAATCTTTGAGATTTGATGTGATTTTGAATCTGTGGTGAGATTTCTTTTCAATCCAAACCTTTGTGTCTCATTTGCAACATTTTGAATCATCAGAAAATGTTTCTGTGAGTACCTGCACAAGGCATGTTGTGCAAGTTGGGCAATGTTTGAAGCTTTTGAATGAAAAACATTTCAACTTGGAAAAAATAGGGATTTCTTTGACCATACCCAGTTTGCTCCACCTTTGTCTTCTTGCTGTAAAACAGTAAGTGGCCATATGGTATGAATCTGGACAATTTTTCTTTAAAAAAATTTAGAAATTTCACTCTTAAGAGATAGGCAAGGAAGTTGGCATGTTGATAAGCAATGTCTACCATTGGCAGCTGTTACTTGCTACCATGGGCTCAATACTTTTTTTTTGCCCATCCTTTTCAATACTCTTCCTGACTGATATACAAATTGCATATATTTCTTCCAGAACAGATTTATGACCAGAATGACTTATTAAACTTAAACTTACTTTATAGAATCTTCACTGCGTTATTCATTTATTGCTGCTTTAACTTTCAGAGGGTTTGAACCATTTACAGCACATATATTTGTTGCTGATTTTAGTGTATAACAATTTTATTCTCTTCCCATGAATTGCTAAAAATAAAAATTTGCTCATTTTCAAAAAGTTCTGATGAAAAAACTGGAGGGATTTTATCCTATAAGGGCCAGTATAACTTTAATTCCTTAATTTTAGTACCTTCTGCTGGCACTTTCCCATCTCTTCTTTGTTTCCTTTATCAGCTTTTCTCCACTTTAACCACCTTCTTCATTGGATATTGAAGGAAATATCTCCTTCTGCACACTGGAAGCTGGAATCAGATAGTTGCATTGCATTTAACTACAAATGTAGTCAAATATCCATTTTTTAATGTTTTTTCTCTCAAAAATCTCCAGTATCATGGAAAAGATTTCTGATGTGAAAGAAGCTTTCATTTTGTAATTTTAAGTTGAATGGTAATAATTTCTTAATTATTACTTAAGTAGTTGTAGTATTGTTAAAAGTGCTTCAGGTAATTAGCCAGGTAAGGTACCCAGCTTAGGTAATTTTGCATGAAGGCCCCCACCAGAAATCAAATCTGGGACACTTTCACCAAAGTCAAATGTGTTGCCTACTTAGCTATATGGTAGCCCAATTATTACTTAAATTAGTTGCTAAGATCCAAGTTGAATATTTTGATACTGCATTGAAATTAATTGGAATCATACCAGTAAACTTTCTTGTTTGGGGGTATAGACATTACCTTTTTAACAAAATTTTAGCTAAATGAATTGAAGTACAAAAAAATAATTAGGATTTCAAGAAGAATATTTAATCGTTGATAACAATTGTGTTCACATGTGACAATTTAAATTTGTAAGAATTGAAGGAACTGTTGAAGAGCTGTGAATAATTGCATTTAATAGGTGCAGAGAGCACGGGCAAACAACCACAAAGAGACTCTGATGAGTTGCAGGAAAGCTGCACAGCACTGCATGCGATACTGGCGACAAAAAGCAATGCAAAGTCAAAAGAACACAAAAGAGACGATTTGGCGTTCAAAACGCCTCACTCGGGAGATGCAGGCTTACTGGAAGCGGTTTGATCGTGTTGAGAGGGAGACAAGGAGAAGGATGGAACGAGAGGCAGAGGAGCAGAGGAAGATGGACCTGGAGATCATGGAGGTAATTTCTACTCATTTCAATTTTGCTCATGTTTTAGCAGGAATTGTAAAATTAATTTTGGTAATCCATGCATAGACTTAACACGTACATTGCCTATAGTTTTTTCTCAGGTGCATTACTACTTCCTTTTGTTATACCACCTTAAAATGTTATAAATCATGAAATTAATTGTTTTTGCTTATACTAAGCCTCAACATTATTTATCAACAATAAAATGCTCACCATGTCCGGTGCTTTGGAAGTACTTGGTATTGTCTTTTTACTGTGATTTCATTCATTCATAACATTCTTCATAAGAAATAGTAATGCTTTGCGTATAAGAGGTTCTTTAGTTTTAATCTTGGTCTTGTATAGATGTTTAATCTAATTTCTGTTTACTCTAAATTCTAGGTGAAAAGGCAGCAGAGGAAACTAAACTTTTTGATAACCCAGACGGAGCTGTATGCTCACTTTATGTCTCGGAAATTGGGAGGAGAGGGTTCAAGCGCTGTTGCAATGGAACGCCACAATCGGATATTGTCTCAGTTGGATGAGCCGGGCCCAAAGAACCAGAGGATGGCTCTCATAGATCATTATGACAGGTGTGTTCTTCACTTGTTTTTTGCTATGCAGTGAAGAATCAGAAGTAATCTTAAAAAGAAATTCTGACACAATCCACATGCCTAAGTTGATATAGACAAGTTAATTTTCCCTTCTGTCCAGTATTTTCATGTCCAATTTCTCATTGGATTAATATATTTCATATTGTTGATAATTTAGTTTACCATTTCTGTAACCATTTTCTCATGAATGGATGGAAGTGAACAAGTTGTTTTTAGTGCTATTCCATGAAATTAGCATCACAGCTAGGTTTTCAGTAATGGCTAACTTTATAATGGGCTGCAATCGATTTCAGATATAAATAACCATGGGCAATTTAAGCTTATCTCATCATATGCAATGGAAATTTTACCTTATTTCATTTGTAACCTCAATTTCATTTGTAAACAAATTTAAAACCTTACAGGAGAAGTTCATGACTAATTGTTGAAGAAAATATTTGTTTGGGAGAAGTTAGTCTTGGGTTGACTGACCATTTAATACTGCTATATGGTCTTGGTCTTTGAAGAAGGATTGAAACTTGTAAACTCCATAATATCCATCAAGTTCTGTCCAGAAACTTGTTTCCAAAAAAATAGCTCGCAGAGTATCTAAGGTGGTTTTCCTATTAGATTGGGAATGCTGGTGTGTTTCGTTCACCAGAAAAATACTACCACTAACAAGAAAGGATCATAATCAGTTATCATTAAACTTACTGGAAACAAAAGATTGAAAATTACCATAGTTACTTCAACTGCCGATGGGAGAAAACTACCTTGTTATTTATTTTTAAAAGGATTAATTTTCCAAAAGAGGAAATGCTGAGTGGGATAGTTTTCAAATATAATGAAACTAGGGGTAAGCATAAGGGATGTGCTGACAGTCTACTTCTTAGAGATAATGTAGTAGAATCCTCAGTTGAGATTGAACACAATGGAAGTAATTAGAATAGACTTTTAGACATACATTTTCAATCTTGAAATCTGCTAAATATAGCATGGGATTTTAAAGTCACATTTTTACCACTTTCTCCAATTTGTATATGATTTTTTTTATTAGCATAGGTGTTATTAATATCAGCCTCCTCCAAACAATTACAGTTTTCTACCTGATATGAAGTAATTAAAATATTGGAAATAGGTATTACATTCATGTATACCATGCAAATTTTGTACCCAATTTCTAAGTTTTATTATGCATCATCTATAGAGATATGTACAGAAAAATTGTAAGCAAATGTTTATTTTGCATTTTTANGAAGAATTGCAGTTATTATTCTAACCATACCTTTTATCCCTCTCTTGTTCCTCATCTCCTCCCATGAAATTTTCACTGATTGTCTTTTATTAATTAACTTTCCATTTTCTCTTTGTCATTAACCTTTTCTAAATATTTGTTATCCTTTGTATATCCAGTGTGTGTTTGCTTGTTTTTGCTATTTATATGTTTCTTTACTCTGTTATTTGTTCTATGATTCCTATTTATTTGTATGATTTGGTGTAACAGGTCAGTTTTTGAATCATATGAAATAAATATTTGAAGCTTTTGGTAATTTAACCCCTCAATGACAGAGGAGATTTAAATGGTTAGGGAAGATTTAAATGAACTAGGGCAATTTAAGCTGCTCTAAAATAAGAATTTCTTACTTTTGCTACAAATATGTTTTTATTCCAAATTTGGATTTATGTTGTTAAAATATTGTTTATACCTCCTTATTTTTTCATTCATTTACTGTATGTAATTTGCGTTTTATGACCTTATGATTGCAAAATTTGGTCATTTCATCAAACAAACTTTTATCATTTTTCCTTCTTTTCTTGGGCTTTCTGTTTGTGTAGTTTGTGATTTTTCACATAGAGCTGTCATCTCAAAAGCCAATTAATTTTTCATCATTTCAACATTATTTGAATCTTGGAATACACTAATTTTGAATCTTGGATCAGGCATTGTGGCAAATGTGTACAATTTTTCTTTTTCCAAAAATTCATACCCTCTTCTGATTGAAAACAGCAAATCATTGGCAAAGCCTTGAAGATTACTGTGTGGAAACTTTGTAGTTTTGCAGATTAATGATACTATTCATAAGAGGGATAACCTCAGAAACTGTCACTGCACTTCCACTAGCAACATATGTTGCTTTTTCAAACACGTCTAAAATATCTATCAATTACTTGATAGTATCCCATTGTAGTGCACAACTGCTTCCTTCTGCACCGGAAGATGCCTCATCATTTGTAGAAGTGAGTTCCACCTTGTGGGTTCATCCTGGATGAGCTTATGTCGTTTGATATTTAATTGAATTTGTGCCACTTTCAGTTGTTCTTTTCTTCAGTAGAATGCTTGAAGTGGCCCACAATACTGCGACATTTTGTTGCAAGATCCTTGACCATCTGCTTGTTGAGAATGCCATCTTTGATCACTAGTTGGAGAGAGTGAGCTAAACAGGAAATGTGTTCAAATGGACTCCCTTCCAGTGTAGAAACAATGTTCCTCCCATTGTCTCGGACAATGCATACAATTTTATCAGACAATAGACATCTTTTATTGTTAGTTGTATGAATGATCGAATATTTGAACCAGAGTGTGAAAGCTCTAGAAATTGCACACATTCCAAGCAGACATGATGATAAGCATTACTTAAGTCCAAAAAATGATCTGTCAAAGTCATGTAGTTGTCAGAGGCTGTTGACATCCACAGGTCTGTCAAAAGAGCAACATATTTAGCTTTTGACAATAAATTTTCAGTTTTCTTCTTTGTTTTGTCATAAAGATCAGGGATAACTTTGGTTGAAAAAGGTTTCCTGGAAGGAATAGTGTATCTAGATTCTATGAAGCTCATTAGCTTATGAAAACCTTTATTTCCCATTACTGATATTGGCTGATTATCAAGGCATATCATTTTGCCGATCAATCATGTGATTATAGAACTCCTTTTATCACCAGATTTAAAACTTTGAGTTTTGTCAGTAAAACAGAGTATCTCAATAAACACACATCTATTTATATATCACATGATTAGAAATAAATCTATCTTTTGGGCATTGTTGTGTCCAGGTGGAAATTTCCAGAATAGAGGTGTGGAAACTGTGGCCTCTTTGGCCCAACATGGTCTTTTAGTCACATACTGAAACAAATGCTCCAATATAAATGTTCTCTTTCTTAATCTTTCTAATGATGCCAAGTGACAGTCAGGTGAAATATGTCTTCTTTTTGTTCATTATGAAATTCAAAAAGAGTAGGATGGTTTTATGTTTGGGTTTTCTTATGTAACCAATCGATAGATTTGGCATTCCAATAGAAAAATGTTCCCCCAGACCCTATAATGTAAGTTTTAAGTTGTTATGTATTTATAAGTTTTATATTAATAATTCAGAAATTAGGTGTAAGAGAGGCCCATTGGCCTAACCTCACCGAAAGGGTGAAATAAATAAATATCCCAGAACAATGGGGCAAGGGAGTGGAATGGTGTTTTGTTGTCTCTTTGCATTCCTCATCAAGAAAACATCCATTAACCTCATCTCTTAACCTGTACTTCCCTTACCCTCAAAAATAATTTGAGCTCATCTTTTTGATTAAATACTTGTTCATTTACATTTTCTGTCAAATCCCTAAAACGTTTGTTCAGTAAAGCAGTGATTGATGTACTGCATCTGAGTTGATGTTTAAACCCTTGAAAAGAAGTGAGAGGAGAGCTCTCTGTTTCATATAATTGAATTAATTGGTCTGTAACCTTTCTTAAGTGAGCTGTAATATTTGAAATAATGATTCAATTCTACTCTTGGAAATGTTGCATGTGTTTAGGATTGGATGATAATGTTGCATACTGTAAATTTTATTTAATAGCTCAGAATAAATTCAAAGAAATTGAAAATTNCTACAGAGGTTGTTTTAGAACGTTTCTCAGCTGATCTTAGAGAAGATAGATTATTCAGTTTGATGTAGAATTATTATTATATCTAAGAGGTAAAATATGCATTAAAAAATGTAAAATAGCTCCACAGAGAAATACTTTCATCATGATCATGTGACGTTGAAGGCAAAAATGAGAATATGAAGAATATACAGCATAAAATCGACACTTTCATTAGAAAAATGTGGTTGAGGTGTTTTTAATGGATACAGATTTAGTAGAGAGATATTAAAATGAACCTTACAGACAAAGAAATGGAGAAGAAAAAGAGCTCAAAAATGTAAATTCCAGTCACCTCTCTGTAATGTGTTAAGAACTCTGTTTGTTTCACATGTAGCCTTCATTCTTGACTGTTTGGACTGCTATTTATGAAATAAAGCAGTGGTCTTAATTAGATTTTGCATAATAGAATCATACATTAGGATCTTAGGAGATTTTGTGTGCTTTGTTTTCTGAAGTGAGGTGGTTAAGGCAAAGGTGAAGAAGAATGTGAGAGAAGCACTGCAGGCAGAGCAAGCAAGGGCAAGGAACTTTGATCCTCAAGTGGGTAATGGGGCTGGATCCCCCACCTCTCCCACATCCTCGCCGTCCAAAAGTGCTGGCAATGGAGGGTTGAACCTCACAGAAACGCCATCTGGTGAAGGACGCCCACAACCAAAGATATTCCGAGGTGTATTGAAGCATTATCAGCTGAAGGGCATGAATTGGCTGGCCAATCTCTATGACCAGGTAAATTACATACAAGGCATCTTAACAAAGAATTATTTTTATGTTCATTTGAGTAATACAGGGTAGAGAAGTGAACAGGAAGATCTATAACTCTTGTCGCCAATTTCAATGTTGGGACCAGGAATCTAACCTGGATCTCTTCAGGAGGATAGTCTTGCCAAATTAACTAATTAAGTCTCAGCCACCTATTGCTTGACCTAAAAAAGTATTCCAAAATATGGAGCAAGGCTGTATTGTGAAACAATTAAATTAGGTAAGAGCACCAGGAAAGTGGAAGATCTAGGTTTTAGTCATGGTCAAAGTTTTGTTTCCTTTAAATGGATTCCGTATTTTCTACAAGTTTTACCAGTGCATTTTATTGTTTGCCAAAACGTAATGTTTTAATTTTAATTTTGAGAAATTTCTATAACTATAATTTTTGATCCTCTCCACAAATACCCTTTCTGAATAGAAAGTGAACCTTTTTTTAAACTAATCTGATAATTTTCAATGAAAATTTAGAGTAATCAATTCTTTCTAGACATTTCTTTTTAAATTGGTGAATTTTTTACTTTTATGACCTTTAAAGAACTCCATTTGAGAATTATTTGAATGATATCTTCCTTTTCTTAGAACCTACCTAAAATAAGATGTGATCTTTTCTACTTCATGTATATTATTGGTTATTTATTTTCATTGAAGTAATGAAATTTTTTTAAAACAATTTTTATGAACTCAAGGGCATCAACGGTATCTTGGCTGATGAAATGGGATTAGGGAAGACTGTGCAATCCATAGCATTTCTCTGCCACATATCGGAAAAATACTGTAAGTAGCAATAGTAGTATATCTCATAACTGTTTGTAATATCTGTTAATACTGTTTTATGTGATAACTTGTTATTGCTACTAATCACAACTTAATAATACATTCTAGGGGTTTTACCTTCATTTCTTCTTTTGTCAAATCTCTGCTCTTGATCATAACTCAGTAGAAATAGATTCCTTCTTTTGCAACGTTTTTAATTAAAATGTAACCAATTTGGTACCTTCCTGTACCTCCTGGCTTTTTCCTTGTACATCTCATATTTGCTTCTGAAACTTGGTGTTAGTGCGATAATGAGTTATCTGTTGAAGTCTATCTACTATTTTCCTCTGTCATTTACATTTCTTAGTTAGAACTCCCATTTCCTCCCCATCTTTGTTTTGCACTTCTGCTGTATTTCAATCTCTCTTTATGTTTTTCTGCCTCTTTCCTAACCACTTCTTCTGTTTAACTATAAAATAAGGTCTGGTAATGTAATACATACATTTTCATTTATTTCTTTAAAATCTTCTAATTTCAAATTGTTATCAATATTCCTCAACAAATATAAGAATCTTTATTCCATATCCCCTCTTTTGGTTCTTGTCTTGATTTAGTACAACTATTCTTTCTGATTCAATTTTGCAAAAGAAATAGACTCAGGTGTCTGCTAACCTGGAAATCCTGGAAAACTCAGGGAATTTGCCGGGAACCTGGAAAAATCTATGTTTTGTACTCTTTAGGAATGATTGTTCCATGACTTTTACTTTGAGCTGTTTATTAGTTCAGTAAAAATTCCCTGAGCAGAAGACACACTTCAATGACTGTTTTTATAACAAATTTAAGTTTATAAGATGTAGGTGTGCTCTTTCTACATACCTTTTGGCTATATTGTGAATATGCTACTTGGGATAGTACAGAGTCACAGTTACCATGGGTATCTAATTTCTATTTTGTTGTGTAGAGGAACTATTTTGTTTTTTCTCTGTTTTCCCTCTAATTTCAAGCATTGACTTTCCTGTGCTTGTGAGGTATTTTAAAGCTTTCTGGTGATCAATGTGAATAGTCTTCATGCCACTGAAATGATCCTATTCATGCTACTGCTGGAACTATTGTTCAGGTTTATTCTTTTAATGAAACACTACACACAAGAATTTCTTCAGAATTTGCTTTCATTATCTAGTATAGTTATATTCCATATATATATTCCATAAGGGAGGATCCCTGTCTATAACTTGGGAATAAACGAGAATCTAATTAGGATGGAGGATGTAGTAGCCTTCATGTGTTCACATATACTTGTGGCATACAGCAGTATGACTCAATGAGCCTAACAACCTATACCTGGATACTCATCAGGATTAGCCTGAGGTGTATTGATGTCTTGGATTTGGAGGCTCTTGGGTGCCCTTCCAGATAGGAAATGGTTTAACAAAACTTTTATATAATATGTTTCTTTTTACAAAAGATGATCAAAAACAACCTATGTAAATATGAAAAAGAGGAAAACAATTTTTCTGATGAAATAATTCACCTTAACAAACCTAACATTATTTAATCTCAAACCTGTGTGTCCTGGCCATCCTTCTGGCTGGTTCGTGTTTAGGGTTGGCTCTGATATGTAAATAATATCATAAGATGTACTGTTTCTCACCATTTTTGGTACTATAAGTTCCTAATATTTGAACAAAATTACACTTATTTGTGGATGAGGAAACACCCTGGAAAACTGAAAATACTTCCCTGGAAAACTCGGGGAATTTCCTAATGGCTGGATAGTGGATACCCTGAGACTGCTAATGATAAAGATGATTTTCAGTTTTATTCTTTATGGAAATCTATGTGAGCAATCTTTGTGCAGATCCAGTAAAATTGGGGAATAAAAATGTGACAGTAATCTTCATGGTCTCAGAGGAAACGAATTCATGATTTTACATGAATTGGGCTTATGGGGTAATAATAATAATAATGGGGTAGACTGCAATGTAAGACAAATGCCCAAACGTACATACACACAGAATTTCTGCTTTGTTCATTAATGTAGATTTTGTTGTAGTATTTTTAATTAATGCTTTCTGTAAGCATAGCATAAAGTTTCCATCCATACTTTGATTGATATTTCAGCCATTTGGGGTCCTTTTTTGGTGATATCTCCAGCATCCACTCTGCACAACTGGCAGCAGGAAGTGGCTCGTTTTGTACCTGATTTCAAAGTTGTACCCTATTGGGGCAATCCTCAGGTGAGCATCCTCAATGATTTCCTTGTTTGAAAATGTTAAAAGATGTGCATTACTTGGCTAAATGGACTTTCTGGAAGAGATGTTACTTGTTTTTTTCTTTTTAGATTTTATTTCATCAGCTCTTATTAGTTAGCTACTAAGAAAATGTTGCGCAATCAGGGTGTCCGGCGACCTGGAAAACCGGGAAAACCTGGAAAAATCAGGGATATTTATTGTTCTGGAAAACTCTTGGAATAATCGGGGAATTTTTTTCATTTTTCTAAAAACCCTGGAAATTGTGCGGCAGCCGATTTCCTTTTGGGTTTAAACTGGCTCGGCTCTCGATGGCCTTGGCATGAAATGTTGTCTGTAAGCCCATTTAAATACTTTGTTGTTCTACAATGTAACATTTCAAAGATTTGCTGTAAATTGTTACAAAGTGTTGAGGTAACCGAAGGTTAACTCGCACGGCGCATCCTGCTTGCCATAGATTTTTTCTGTAGCCAGCAATAAGCTTTGTGTGTAAAGAACTGTGGCTAAGGAGAAATTTTCTTGATAGTTTGCGTCTTCCGAAATGTAAGTACTATCGGAATACGTTTATCAACCTCATCAAGGGAAGAAAAAATTTATCAGTTTATGTATCACATCGCGTAAAACGTTTGCTAGGCTTGGAAAGAATGGCATAAGTTAGGCGTCGGATGTACTTAGACCGGTATAGATGCAACATGCAGTACGTTACCGGGTGGAAAAGGTAATTATTTTGAAGATGTACTAGAAGAGAAAAACATGTACAGGTGGAAAGATTGCATGTGTACCTACCAGAACTCGACTCGATAATAATTTAAAAGTAATAACTATACAATTAAAGTATAGCTATTATTATCATACTGTTAGAGTTATTGTAATTTAGTTATGAACTGTGCATTTTCGATCTAATCTGGAACACTGCAGCGTGGTTTGGGATCTACCTGACGTAGGATTAGTCTCAGATATAGATGGTCTTACGTATAGCAGCTTGTTTATTCAGTGTAGATTACAGGTTTGACAATAGCATTACGGCTATGATAAAATCTCGCGGATGGAAATCGCTCCAGGTGAAAAAATCAGATTATCGACGGAAGCTTTTCGAAAAATTCGTCAGTACGGAATTTTTAGATGAAGTAATAAACATTTTAATTCAGGTTAA
>KZ308199.1:1559180-1639389 GCA_000376725.2 Ladona fulva | reverse complement strand
GGGCATTGTTGTGTCCAGGTGGAAATTTCCAGAATAGAGGTGTGGAAACTGTGGCCTCTTTGGCCCAACATGGTCTTTTAGTCACATACTGAAACAAATGCTCCAATATAAATGTTCTCTTTCTTAATCTTTCTAATGATGCCAAGTGACAGTCAGGTGAAATATGTCTTCTTTTTGTTCATTATGAAATTCAAAAAGAGTAGGATGGTTTTATGTTTGGGTTTTCTTATGTAACCAGTCGATAGATTTGGCATTCCAATAGAAAAATGTTCCCCCAGACCCTATAATGTAAGTTTTAAGTTGTTATGTATTTATAAGTTCTATATTAATAATTCAGAAATTAGGTGTAAGAGAGGCCCATTGGCCTAACCTCACCGAAAGGGTGAAATAAATAAATATCCCAGAACAATGGGGCAAGGGAGTGGAATGGTGTTTTGTTGTCTCTTTGCATTCCTCATCAAGAAAACATCCATTAACCTCATCTCTTAACCTGTACTTCCCTTACCCTCAAAAATAATTTGAGCTCATCTTTTTGATTAAATACTTGTTCATTTACATTTTCTGTCAAATCCCTAAAACGTTTGTTCAGTAAAGCAGTGATTGATGTACTGCATCTGAGTTGATGTTTAAACCCTTGAAAAGAAGTGAGAGGAGAGCTCTCTGTTTCATATAATTGAATTAATTGGTCTGTAACCTTTCTTAAGTGAGTTGTAATATTTGAAATAATGATTCAATTCTACTCTTGGAAATTTTGCACGTGTTTAGGAGTGGATGATAATGTTGCATACTGTAAATTTTATTTAATAGCTCAGAATAAATTAAAAAAAACTGAAAATTTTCATAATATATTTATAGAAACTTGTATTTTACCGAATAGTAACTGTAACTCTGACTTCAACCACATAATTTTTTTCCAGAGAGAAATTTTGAGAACTCCTGAACAAGCAATGAAAAGTGCATGGTTCTCATGCTTGATTTAAGAGAATGAAACAAAGGAAAATGTCTGATGTAGCTGGGACTCAAATCTGGATAAGGAGAGATTGTTCTGCCATGGTAGCTGAATTGGTTAGAGCCACTGCCTGGAAAGTGGAAGATCAGAATTAGAATCCTGGCTACATCAGAATCTTCCTATTTCCTTTCTTTCTATGTATTAATAGGTCATAACATTTTTTGAAAAGGGAATTCTACCTATGAGATTTGAAGAATTGCAGTTATTATTCTAACCATACCTTTTATCCCTCTCTTGTTCCTCATCTCCTCCCATGAAATTTTCACTGATTGTCTTTTATTAATTAACTTTCCATTTTCTCTTTGTCATTAACCTTTTCTAAATATTTGTTATCCTTTGTATATCCAGTGTGTGTTTGCTTGTTTTTGCTATTTATATGTTTCTTTACTCTGTTATTTGTTCTATGATTCCTATTTATTTGTATGATTTGGTGTAACAGGTCAGTTTTTGAATCATATGAAATAAATATTTGAAGCTTTTGGTAATTTAACCCCTCAATGACAGAGGAGATTTAAATGGTTAGGGAAGATTTAAATGAACTAGGGCAATTTAAGCTGCTCTAAAATAAGAATTTCTTACTTTTGCTACAAATATGTTTTTATTCCAAATTTGGATTTATGTTGTTAAAATATTGTTTATACCTCCTTATTTTTTCATTCATTTACTGTATGTAATTTGCGTTTTATGACCTTATGATTGCAAAATTTGGTCATTTCATCAAACAAACTTTTATCATTTTTCCTTCTTTTCTTGGGCTTTCTGTTTGTGTAGTTTGTGATTTTTCACATAGAGCTGTCATCTCAAAAGCCAATTAATTTTTCATCATTTCAACATTATTTGAATCTTGGAATACACTAATTTTGAATCTTGGATCAGGCATTGTGGCAAATGTGTACAATTTTTCTTTTTCCAAAAATTCATACCCTCTTCTGATTGAAAACAGCAAATCATTGGCAAAGCCTTGAAGATTACTGTGTGGAAACTTTGTAGTTTTGCAGATTAATGATACTATTCATAAGAGGGATAACCTCAGAAACTGTCACTGCACTTCCACTAGCAACATATGTTGCTTTTTCAAACACGTCTAAAATATCTATCAATTACTTGATAGTATCCCATTGTAGTGCACAACTGCTTCCTTCTGCACCGGAAGATGCCTCATCATTTGTAGAAGTGAGTTCCACCTTGTGGGTTCATCCTGGATGAGCTTATGTCGTTTGATATTTAATTGAATTTGTGCCACTTTCAGTTGTTCTTTTCTTCAGTAGAATGCTTGAAGTGGCCCACAATACTGCGACATTTTGTTGCAAGATCCTTGACCATCTGCTTGTTGAGAATGCCATCTTTGATCACTAGTTGGAGAGAGTGAGCTAAACAGGAAATGTGTTCAAATGGACTCCCTTCCAGTGTAGAAACAATGTTCCTCCCATTGTCTCGGACAATGCATACAATTTTATCAGACAATAGACATCTTTTATTGTTAGTTGTATGAATGATCGAATATTTGAACCAGAGTGTGAAAGCTCTAGAAATTGCACACATTCCAAGCAGACATGATGATAAGCATTACTTAAGTCCAAAAAATGATCTGTCAAAGTCATGTAGTTGTCAGAGGCTGTTGACATCCACAGGTCTGTCAAAAGAGCAACATATTTAGCTTTTGACAATAAATTTTCAGTTTTCTTCTTTGTTTTGTCATAAAGATCAGGGATAACTTTGGTTGAAAAAGGTTTCCTGGAAGGAATAGTGTATCTAGATTCTATGAAGCTCATTAGCTTATGAAAACCTTTATTTCCCATTACTGATATTGGCTGATTATCAAGGCATATCATTTTGCCGATCAATCATGTGATTATAGAACTCCTTTTATCACCAGATTTAAAACTTTGAGTTTTGTCAGTAAAACAGAGTATCTCAATAAACACACAGTACTTCATAACTTCCACAAATTATTTTATTTCATGACCAGTTTTGGCCTAAGTCCAGCCATCATCAAGCCGTGCTTAGGCTGTAACTGGCCGTAAAATAAAATAATTTGTGGAAGTTACAATGTACTGTGTGTTTATTGAGAACTTTGTCATGGTTTTCCACAATATCTGGCCAACTCATATTGATTATATTCTTCAGAGTATGTTGACCAGTGGGAATGATTGATTTTCATTTTGTAGGAGGGGGTTTAAATGGAACTTGAGGGGGATGGTACTAAATGTGAAACTGAAATATGTGAACTATCAGAGGAAACACTGGCTGTGTCATCTGAATCGGTCAAACCATCAAAGAAAGTCTAGGATTGGGGGCTGGATTAGAAATTGGATGACGAAGAGAAGTAGATTCAGTATCACCAACATCTTCAATTTGCACTTCTAATTCTTCTTGCATTGGTTTCGAATATGGATAAGAATCACTTTTCTCATTTTTGTAAATATTTGGATGTTTCTTCTTTAAATGAGTTCGTAGAGGGGTAGTTGTATGGGATTTACCTCCCCTTTATATTTTGGAACCACAACAATCGCATGCAGCAAATTTATTGTCAGTTTCTAAAAACTGAAAATAGCGCCATATTCTTGATNCAAAGGAAAATGTCTGATGTAGCTGGGACTCAAATCTGGATAAGGAGAGATTGTTCTGCCGTGGTAGCTGAATTGGTTAGAGCCACTGCCTGGAAAGTGGAAGATCAGAATTAGAATCCTGGCTACATCAGAATCTTCCTATTTCCTTTCTTTCTATGTATTAATAGGTCATAACATTTTTTGAAAAGGGAATTCTACCTATGAGATTTGAAGAATTGCAGTTATTATTCTAACCATACCTTTTATCCCTCTCTTGTTCCTCATCTCCTCCCATGAAATTTTCACTGATTGTCTTTTATTAATTAACTTTCCATTTTCTCTTTGTCATTAACCTTTTCTAAATATTTGTTATCCTTTGTATATCCAGTGTGTGTTTGCTTGTTTTTGCTATTTATATGTTTCTTTACTCTGTTATTTGTTCTATGATTCCTATTTATTTGTATGATTTGGTGTAACAGGTCAGTTTTTGAATCATATGAAATAAATATTTGAAGCTTTTGGTAATTTAACCCCTCAATGACAGAGGAGATTTAAATGATTCTTACTCTATGGTTAGGGAAGATTTAAATGAACTAGGGTGATTTTGAGCTGCTCCCAAATAAAAATTTTTACTCAGCATTCATAAATCCGATTTAATTTCAATTTTTGGAGTTGTATTGTTAAAATATTGTTCATGTCTCCTTATTTTTTTTTCATTCATTTGCCTTATGTAATTTACGTTTTATAACCTTGCAATTGCAAATTTTGGTCATTTCATTGACATTTGCAATAATTTTTTGTGCTGGTGCAACATAAATGATGCCTAATTTCATCGTCTTACTATGTACTATCATCGTATTTTCACACTCGAGCTAAAGTGGTTTCTTATGAGCCCCTTATACTGCTGACCCTGTTAAAATATGCCTGTGGTATAACTGCTCATTATCTTTCTCTCTTTTTCTTTCTCAAAATAAAGTATCATCATCCAAAATGTTCATGAAACACTTCCGTGCTTGGTAAGGATGGCAAAATGCATATAGGCTTCTTTTCCTTCTTACTTTCAACTGCATGTATCTCTTTTGGGCAATGGAATCCTTTGACTGCCCAGGATAAACAGCCCTGAGGTAAACTGGAATAGTTTTCGAAATGTTTTATGATATACATGTTCAACCAATTTTCCTCCCACATGCCTTGGGAAATTGTCATCTTTGCAAAATATACTATATAAAAATATCATCAGAATACTCACAGATTTGGAAATAGAGCCGATATTGTGCAATCAATCCACAAATGAAGACTATGTAAAAATCAAAATCCAGTGACACAGAGAAATAGGGAGAATTTTCATATTTCTCTTCTAAATAAGGTGAATAACCAAAGGTTTTACGACAATATTTCTGCTTTGTTTGGTAATCTTTGAAGTAATCCACACAGAAACCAATTTCACTATGCCCACACAAGTGAATTATGTCTGTGTAAAATTCTTGAATAATAATTAGTTTCCAAGGCAACATTCTTGACTTCAAGGGAAATTTATGCGCATTGATTTGGTGAATTTTTTGTCTAATTGGTTTCTTTTCTGTTTCTTTTTTTTTGAATAATTCCTCATCAAAAAATAATCGAAAATGTTCAGCAGCATCAATTACATTCTAAGCCATCTGCTTAAGCCCAAAAGATTCCAAAGAGTGTACCACTTGTTTTACGTTAAGTGTTTCCAAACAAGCTCCTCTGCATCATCATCTTTCTGCTCACCTTCCATCTCTATCATGTAATCAATTACAGCATGATCTTCAATACCATTCCCACCTACATTGCCTGAACTCACTCTTTCTTTGGAATAAATTTGAAGAAACTCTGCTACTTCGTTTTTGTCACACTTATTCCTTCTGAGTACAAGATGCAGCTGTAACAGTCATTATATCATCCTCCACCACTTCTCTTTCTACCAGAATTTGGCTTGATACATGTGAAATTGACATTATTTAGTAGGCTCAAGTATCTAAATCTTCACAAAAACTAAGAACATTTTTAAAATACTAAAGAAACAATCAACTGTAAATATAAAATTGTATAGTTATGTGTAAAAGCAACTAAAAATCTTGCTGAAATAGGGTATATTACAACATTTATAGCCAAAAAATAAATCAAAAGCTAAAGCATTCACTGCAGTGTTCCCATTACGCTAGACGATGACTTATTAAGTTCTGCCCCACGTACCCAGGTTAGAGAAAATGGGGGGGATAGGGGAGGAGTGGGTGTTATAGAAACCAGTTATATACCTCTTTCACTTCTATATCTCAATGATTAGCTTTTGTAGGACTGGGAAATTTTATTAAAAAATCTTAAATTNCTATACGAAAAAATAATAGTTTAGCATAAGAAAAATCGACTTCAAATGAGATTTTAGTAGGGTATCTAATTGATAAATATATCATAAACTGTTAAAAAAGATTACTATACCATTAGATCTGATGTAGAAGATAGATATTACAAATCATGCAGTAAATAGCAAAAATTCTGCAGAAGCATACACCAATGAAACAACTTGTCTCTTGAAAACAACTGATGAATGCTACTAAAAACAGGCATGCTAATGAAAATACAGGAATATAGTTACAGAAATCACCACCTGCCTTAACGAGAGTATAGTATGCTAATGACATCTACTGAGTAAATGTAGGACTTCTTGCAGAAAAAACAGAAAAAAACGGCCAAATCAGAACAGAAGAGTAAAAGATTACGAAGCCCGTGCTACACTCGGGCAAGTCAATTTGGGTATGAAGCGGCTGCCCGTGTCTGACACGGGCAAGTCAGGCAAGCTGTTAATGAGTTCATATTGAGCACCAACCATCGGCAATGTTTGCAAACTTTCCTCAATTTTGCATCATGGTGAGTTCTGATCAAGAGCTGTATGATTCAGACAGTGAAATTTGGGATGCTTCTGCACTGGAATCAGAATATCTCTAGCAATTAATTTATTAGCGATACTGATTATACAACTAACAAAAGATACTTCTTTGATGGGTAAAGAGAACAGGACTATGCAGAGTACTATTTGAGCCTCAGCGTCAGGGTGCTCATCTACAAATCTGTGTGCCTGGCCACTGGCTTCTAGGGAAATAAAAATCATAAGATTTCCATCATATTTTTTCAATTTTATGTTCAAATAAAATATTTTATGACTCATTGTAAGTATTACAAGTATCAAGATTGGTGAAGCTGTTAAAAAACATTCAAAACGAGAGATGCAAAGCCTAGGACGAACTGGAATTTAGATACCTACTATTATATTTGAGCAGATCAGGTCACCAGATCTGTGGGGATCAAGATTGTCTTGGCGTAAAGATATTTTGGTCATCGATGAAATATCAGAGATTCAAATTTTTTGCAGTGCCTCTGTTTTGGTGATAATAAGGACAGAGAAATTAGGAGGAAAATGATACGTTGGCACCAATACGAGAAGTATTCGAAATTTTTGTCAAGAAATTTCAATAGCTATATAGCATTCATGAGTTGGTCACAGTAGATGAACAATTGAACACTTTTTGGGGCAGATGTTCCTGCAACCAATATTTACAGAACGAACCAGCCAAGTATGGGGTTAACATTTTCACTCTTGTGGATGCTGGAGTCCATCAGAACTAGAAAAGAGGGTCTGTTGGTGTGATTGTGGGGGTAGAAAGGAAGGGGGTCATGGCCGATGATTGGTTAGAGTGCCACTCTTAGAAGACTTAGGAAGGATTGATGCTCATTGGAGCCATTCGGAAGAATAAGAAGGAACTTCTCTCCCCAAAATTGTTAAGTGAAAATTAGAGGAGTACAGCAGCAGCTGTTTATTTTTCTTATTTTCATTTTGCAAATATTTTAATTCAGTAAAATATAAAATAAATATTTATATTATCTATATTAAATTAATAAATCATATCTAGAAAGGTCTGCAAATAATGCTAAATAGCAAGAATAGTAAAAACAAGGAGAAAGGTGAATAACACAAAAATCCAGTGAGGTGTCAAAAACGGTCCGCGCGAGTCCTCACGTTACAAAATTAAGCGCGAGTCACGGCGCGCCGTGTTATCGAGCTAAAATAAGATTATGTTGATAAATAAAGATATTTTTTCTTAATTTTTCGCGTTTTCTTTTTTAGGTCAGGTACTTCTGATTTCTTTCGTATTTACATTGAATTATACTATCTTAGCAGTTTTGCATTAAGAGAGCTGTCATAGGTATAGCTTAGTTGAATTTTATGAAACAGAGAGTAGTTATTTACCACGCAGGAAATTCCAAAGGCAAGCCTCTACGTACCCAAGTTTACCTCTGTATTTGCGCCAAACACATATCTTGGGAATAAAAACTACGTTTTTTTTTACTTTTCAATTCATCTCCTATCTTTGTAGTCGGAAAATTCTGTTTCTTCTCGTTGAACCGTGCCCCAGCCTCAAATCACTTCTCTGATAAGATGAAACAGGTAGCAAACAAAGTGAAATCATGCCAAAAACAAACAAAATTCCAGTTGAGGGAGGGCGTGAAAGCCCCTTGCGAAAAAGGTCTTCCTTTGCAGCGCTTCCAACCCTTAAGCACATCGTCCTCAGAGAAAGAGTTCACTCAACCCGAGCCGTGAATTTCTTCCCAANGAAGATAGGAGTACTTTGAGTATGTCAAAGAAGGAGTTATTTATCAAGAGATTATGAAATGGGAATTGAGTAGGGTATTATAGGTCTCCTGAAGCTATTAAAAGGCAAATAGCCAAACAGAAACTAAGGAAAAAAATATAAAGTGGGCTAGGATAAAACCCCAACCATTCATTTAACACAAAGGGGTCAAAGCCACTGTTTGCTAAATTTTGTTCTTGTTTACTGTTGTGATATGTCAATAGGAAAGCTTGCGGTATAGCAACATTAATCTATTTATGTCCCACAAAATCCTGGTATAGTGCTCCAAAGATGCGCCCAAATGCACAGAAGTTAGGGGAGGTGGAAATTGTAAGGGGTGAGGGGAAGCTCATGGCTGCATCTGAAGGGGTGTCTCAGAAAGAAACAAGGAAGTTGGCCTCCCTATTCCAATCCCATTCCCCTATTTCTGAATTCTTGGGAAGAAAGAGAAGATGAAAACAGGGAAATGATCATGCACATCCTAGGAGCAATATCTCTGTACTCCTTATGATTTTCAATGCTGGGTGATCTTGGGAAATTGGGGACTCCTCACTTAATCAATAGATTGTGCTATCACTATTTTGATTTTTACTTTATTTATTTTTCAATTTTAAAAATTTCCTTAGATTAAAAAATAATCTAGGAGTTCTCCAGAATTGTTGAAGGGATCTGTCAGAAGAAAAGTGTGGGAAATGCTGAGCTTGAGATTCATCTGTGTTAAATTGCAGATGATTCTACTATCCTTTCTCCCGTCCATTGATACTTTGGAATCTAAAAGTAGTTGATGTGCTCATTAAAAAAAAGTTGGTTTTCCACTAGTATTTCGTGAGGCTGGGGAAAAGGGGGTTATCATAGCCGATGATATTGTATTTACATGGAGTACTTTACTTCAGGAGCGGAAGATTCTTCGTCAGTGTTGGTCGTCCCCAAACCTACATACTCCATCATCTCCTTTCCATGTGGTGATAACTTCATATCAAATTGTGATAGCTGACATCAAATACTTCCATCGTGTCAAGTGGCAGTATATGGTGTTGGATGAGGCCCAGGCCATTAAGAGCTCCAGCAGGTAAGCAGGGTGAAGTGTTTCAGTTTATCAAACCTCAATTTACTGTTCTGTATTGAAAAAATTGAGGCTTGTCATATGTTAAAGAAAATATTTAATGTGGCACCCAGCTTGCTGAGATTTTTTTCTCACTATTTTTCATGCAAAATTGGAAACTACCTTGCGATATGTCGGTGGCTTCAACTATTTTGTGCACTTTGATCAGTCGATCACTTAAAGTCATTTTGGGGTAGTCACTTCCACATCCTGTCATCTTGATGTCCTGAACGATGTTCATCTTTTGTGGATATACAGCCACTTTTAAACTCATTTACCCAATTGTAAACAGTTGTAAACACAGGAGCAGATGTGTCATGAACTTCATCCAACTCAGCTTTGATCTCTTTCAGTATTTAGCCTCTTAAATATAAGTGTTTAATCACTGCTTGAAATTCACTTTTTCCATTTTTGTAACTAAAAGTAAGTATTTTGATTCAGTCCACAATAAAAATGAAACCATGTGATAGATATAACTGAGACTTTAACAGCTATCTAGTGAGTAATGATGCTTACTAAAAACAAACCATTTATAATACTATGAGTGCCATCTCTTGGATTTTCCAAGGTCTTATTGAATGATCTTCGTATAATCTTTGAAGCAAAAGATTTGTCTTGTGGGAAAAAAGTATTTAGCTGAAGGCTGCTAAAGAAAACCCCGCTCTTTTGCTTAAGCGTGTCAATTTATGCTGCTGTAAAGTGGTACACAATTTGTCTTGTCAACTAACAAGACAAATTGTGAGTTAGTAAAATATCATAATAAAGATAATTGAGTTGAATGAGTAGTAGTTCTTAGGTTGACGATTACCATACATATTGCAAAGCTTAAAACTTTGATGCATGAATGAATGAATGAATTATTCACCTTAGGATGAGAATTAGCAAATAAAAGGTCCAAAATTTTGAAATTGCAGTAGAAAGACGTATTCGACCACATGTATCCCTATTTCATGGTTTTAAATTCTGACTTCAATCAATCTGCATAGTCTAAAAAGGATCACATATTAGAGTTTCTTTTTCTCATTGAATCTATTCCATCTATGTTCTTCTTTACAGTAGGTTGGTGTTTTCTTAACCTCTACATATACAGTCAATTCCAGTTAATTGGGACTAAGACATTTTGGCCCAATTAAGCGGCTGCCCCAATAAAGCGAGTTTCTATAAAACATGAACATTAAAACATTTTCTTTCGACATTTTAATTTTAATTAAACGTTGTTGAACAGCAATATGAAATACAGGAAAATAAAATGAAATGCAAAGAAAATAAATAAAATAATTATAAATAATAATTAATAGAGCCTGTCATACTGACTACAGTACCTGTCTCAAAGCCTTCACTCTGAGGAATTTCGTTCTAGGAAAAGAATAAAACACCGTAAATTCAACACTTTTTCCTATGATAAGTAGTTTTCATTTGTCAGAACCAGACATATTTGCACAGCATTACACAGGTAATGTGGTACTTTGCTCTTTTATATCCAAACAATTCAATGTGCTTATAGTACAAGGAACATCTGGCGTAGCACGATAATAGAGGCCAATTTCATCAGCATTGTAAATGTTATCTTAACAGAGTTTTTTTTAAAGTAGGAATTTAAGTACTTTGCCGTAGTTCAGCGCTGATCCTATCTGTACTTCCCTTTTACTGTGCACTTTTTTAAATTTAATATTGTATCTTGATTTCCATAGTGACAACTAACCATCAGTTGCTTTAAAAATCATTATGTCCCAGTTTTTTAGCAATCTTCTCTGATTTTCCTTCAAC
Organism: Ladona fulva; assembly: GCA_000376725.2. Classification (NCBI taxonomy): domain Eukaryota; kingdom Metazoa; phylum Arthropoda; class Insecta; order Odonata; family Libellulidae; genus Ladona; species Ladona fulva. The sequence goes on along the minus strand of KZ308199.1, from coordinate 1,628,313 downwards.
ACTGGGCCAATGATATTCACGCTTCGCCCACTAACTATGGAAAACCATTGATTTAGTGCTTCTTCAAATTCTGGGTCCTTTCCATCACATTTTCTTTTAGATATTCCTATTTGTCTCTCCTGTAATGTCTATTCCTCACGAAGTTGATTCTCCTGTTGCAAATGACGCGCTATGGTAGATTTTGGTACACAGTTTTTTCAGCTAGTGTGCGATGTCTTGAATAAAATGACTATCTTCTAATTTTATCCAGCAAAGTAATATTACTTGCCAGCATAAAATCATTTCTCAGCATCTTGGCAGTGGTTAAATTTTCAAATAAGATCGACAAAACAGAGGTAACGGTAGGCTATAAAGCAGAAGCATGTTACACCTCTCAAAGGTTAAAAACACAAAGGAAGCAAGTTGCTAACCGGTAGTTGAAATACACCAAATACACCACTGGAGGCTCAAGGGGCATCAATCTAAATCAAGTTGGCACCTATGCCTATGTTCATATCTCATGTACTTACTTGTGCTTGCTTAATTGCAGGCAACGATTGATGACTGACTGGAAGCTTGCGTCTGTTACTTTCCCGATTAACTGGAATACTGTCCCGATTAAGCAATTAAATTTTGTATTACATTAATAGTTTTGTTTCCGTTCCTTGAGATTTGGCCCAAATAAGTGGCTGCCACAATAAAACGGTGGCCCAATTAAGTGGAATTGACTGTATCTGTCACCTTTCATTGGACCATTTCACCTTCCATCGGACCATTTCCTTCTTATGTAGGACTGAAAGAAACAAGGCTATGAAGAGTAAGGATTAATGGTTGTTGCTTCTCCACAGTGTGCCGGTTGAAGAGGGGAGGAAAGGACTGTATTACAGTGTTGCTACATCTCTTGCTAAATACATTTCTTGTGTATCCTTAATCTTATGTTACCCACATTGATTAAACAATTTTATGCACCCCAGCGCACATCATGAGGCTGTTGAACAAATAATTCCCAATTAAATGAAAGACTAAGCTGAAAATTACCCAAATATCTTCATTGATAGCAAGGCAGCCATAAACATGCTTGGGGAAGTTACGCAAACTCCTAATAATATCCTCATGAAATGTCAATTTAAACTAAAGTTCACACCAATTTGTTTTCTGTTGTATGAAATACTTACGTTCCCATTAACAATTTGCATATGAAATGATAAATCCACATTTGTGATAATAATTGTGTAACATAACCACCCTAAACTCCCTTAAGCTAAGGTTATGTGTATAAGAATGTATGTTTTAAATTTAATACTGTATGATATACCTGAGGAACTTCAGTGTATGCAATGACTATGTTTTTTGTTTGCAGTATGCGCTGGAAGGTTCTACTGAGCTTCAATTGTCGTAATCGTCTTCTTTTGAGTGGAACTCCCATACAGAACAGCATGGCTGAACTATGGGCATTGCTCCATTTCATTATGCCCACACTCTTTGATTCACATGCTGAGTTCTCTGAGTGGTTCTCCAGAGATATTGAAAACCATGCAGAAAACAAAACAGGAATCGATGAAAGTGAGTGTACAAGAAAATCTGTTTGTAACACATGTGATTAACAGTTTACTTATTATACCTTTATTTTTGATTTTTCTGTACAAAAATTTTTCCTTAGTGGTATCTCATTGTTTAATTCATATCTCATGATTTTTTATATCTACACCTACATGAATACCATGCAAGCTGCCTGGCAGGGGATGTGAACACTAAGCTTTCTAGTTACCTCTTCTGCTTATGTTTATTGCTTATCTTTGCGGAAAGAATGAGTCCCTAAAACAACTTGTCCTTGGATCTATTTCTCTTATTTAACGCTCAGTGTCAGTTCAGCTGATGTAAGAGGGGGGCCGCATAATACCAATTACATCTTCTGCAAATGTATTTTCTCTAAATTTATTAAGCAATCACTTTTTAGCTTCTTATCTCCTTTTTTTCAAGGATTCTCAACCTGTGTCTGAGAGCATTTGAGTAGCACTTTCTTTCCTATTGTAGGTTTATTTAACAAATTGCACAATCGAATTTGTATATATGTATAAAAGTATCTGTATTTATGCATAATGTCAAAGAAAATTTTCCAAGTTTCTTTGGTTGACATTTGAGTTGTGTGCCTTAAATGAGTAAAAATCGGTAATCAGTTTTTCGTTTGAGCCATTGAAATTTGCTTTAGAAAAGAGATGAATTTTACGTTGTGGTATTTTTATCCTTGTTTAATTTTATTTCAATGTCTATGAATATGTCTTTATGGTTGCCAAGCTTTTAGTTATTTGTTGCTTGGTATAATAATAATGTTCACATCAGTTTAGTTTCTGTTGCAATTATTTTCTATTGGCCCTCTAGATTGCCATCTGGGTAATGTTTATGTTCTTGGTGAAAGCAGTTCCAGGTTTGATTCCCAGTGGAGCTTACTTGCACAATGACTAAGCACTTTTAAAGTTATTACTAATTGTTTTCTCTGAGAACTATTTCTGAATTTAAAGTAATATTAAGTATGGAAAATTTTACTTGAATTTTTGTCAGTTTTTCATTAATAAGATGTAAGAAATATCAGAAATATTCATAAAATATATTTTCAAATGAAAATATTTATGGAATATTGATACATTTTGTATTCAGATAAGCACATACATATGTGAGTAAAAGTTGCTTGTATACTGCAAGAAAATGGATGATAAACATTAGTGAATATTTATCATCCATTCACAATGTCCCTGAATTTGTGCCCCCATAAGAATTTAGAATGTACTGTTTGGTGGGCCAGAGTAGGATGTAGGAACGTGCATTACCCTACCTTAGAAGTAATTTGTAATCCTAGGGGTTCCTTGGATGATATTGGATATTGGACTCTCAATATAATCAGAATTGGGTCTGCTGGGGACATATGGTGGCATTCAAAACAATCCATGAACCATGCTGTCCCTGCTTGGTCATTTTGTCCTTTTTTGGGATACCTCTTCATATATCCCCCTTAGAGGGCCCTCTAACAACCAAAAAGAACAAACAATTTATCAAGACTTAAATGAATCTCAAAGAATCCTTTACATAAAACCACGGAAGCATCACAGTTATTGGTTTGCACAATTGTGCTTCCATGTAAATTTCTTATGGAATAAGATTTGTTTCTGAATATGTTCTATTCGTTTTATATGTGTAAACCATCTCCTTTATCAGCGTATCTGATTAAAGTAATCCATATCTTTGGGAAGAGGTTAAAAGAAATTCTTTAGTTTACCTCTTTTGTTTCTTATGGGAGAAATCAGGACCATCCTAGTGTCAGACTCAGGATGATTTCAAAGATGTCACTGAATTAGGGAAGCTCCTTGTCTAACCATATGCAAAGTCAGTTAAATACAATTTTGAGAAAAGCTTGTAATTTCCATCACTTTCCTCATAAAAGAATTTTTACCAAGCTTGGGTTGAACCAGGCTCTATTTGTAAGCCATTTTATATTCTATATCAGTGCTCCGCAACCTTTTCTCACCTATGGCACACCAAAATTCTTCCTAGAATTCCGTGGCACACCAAAACTAAAATATGTAGGTATTAAATTGATATTATTTAGTTATAATAATTATTCTATACTACATTTTGAAAAATAGACAGTATTATGAACAATAATTTGTCATTGTATTAAATACATAATGAAAAATTGTAAAATGTCAAATACATTGAATTTGACCGCGGCACACCAGTTGCGGAGCACTGTTCTATATATCTAAATTATGAAACAGAGTGTGGGTGCATCTTGTTGTATGCATGTTTTCTTATAACTTATAACTTGAGAACCAAAAGTCACACAACTTTTGAACTGCATATTATTAAAAGTTGACATTGTGCAAATAATAGCTTACTTTTTATTTTCCTAATTGTACTTGGTTTGATCTCAGATGAGCCAAACGTTCCCATAAGAAATACACGTAAACTTCATTGTTTTTTTTAATGGCTTTACTTCTTTTCCTGTTGAGAATCAACGGGAAGTAAGGACTGATAAAGATTGACCATACTAATTGCAACACTCTCAACTCTCATAGAATCAATATATTGCCAATATAACAAGTGAGATGTGAAATTTTGTTTTTATTTTCTGCCCATAATACTATGATATTCTCAGTTACTGATCAGTGAAGTAGAGTCATTTTACATGGACCCCATTCCACATGCCTAAGGACAGCTTGCAGGGTACACATTTAGGTCTAGATTTTCTCAAAGAAAAGTACTTTTAGTCACTTTGTTACTTTTGAATCCTGTTGACAATATTAAGAAGAAACACTCCGAAATGGTCATGATTTTGTCGTCCATGTGATTTGTCACTGTAAATTATTCGTATCTGCAAGTGCTTATATCTCACAAAATGGCTTCCCATTCATATAGTCAGTGTATGTGAAGAAGTTTTGTAAAGAAGTATTGCCTTTGAAAATTCGTTGTTGGTTGGAACATCAGAGTTGGAATAGCATCTAATATAATTCCACAGTTTGCTTATCACGCCATAGCCCTTTGCCCTTGGCCTCTCTTACTTCACTCACTCAGTCTTTTGTTCCTTCAAATTTCAGCTTTGCCTTTTACTTATCTCAGAGAATATCCTAAAAAGTATATCTTGGATGTTTAGAAGAATATCTTCTTCTCATTTCTAGAACATTTATCCAGACTTCATTTAATCTTGAAGCCATTTATGCTGCGCAGGATAAAGAAAGATGTAGAAAATGAGCTATCGGACAAGATAGAAATAATGGTCTACTGCCCTTTGACCACACGACAAAAATTGCTTTATCTTGGTAAGTATTTACTTTGTTGCTCTTTTCATAGTTTTTAGGTAGTATAGTATTAAATTGCAATTGTGAAAAAATTTGCTTTAATGTTATTGAAAATGCCATAGCCAAAGAAATTTTCAAATAATAGGATTTTACTTATTCTGTTTTGCGTAGTTTTTTGTTTGATGAAACTTAAGTATGTAATCTGATTCATTTCCTTTTGCAAAGATGACTGTAGTCATGCTTTGGTTTATCATTTTTTATTCTGATTTTCTCTACAGTATGATGAAAATAAGACATTTCATATCATTCCGGGTTTCATTCTATTATCCTGGATATGTTCAAAACTATGTTTATATTATATGCAGAAAATATTATCATTCTTTTGAAAGTCTTAAGCAATTCATTGCTCTTGAAATTGCATCTTATGAAAATTACTTATGGAGCTTGCACTCTAAAAGATGTGGTGAGTAGAAAGATGGGAGAAGTAAAGAAAGTGAATGTTAAGCAAATCTTATGATTTTAAACTATTTGTGAAGGAAAATAGGCTAAAAAAAGATTTTATAGTATTTTTAAAAACTAATTTATTCTTTGTGATATATCATTTAGCTGTCTCATGTAAATTTTATTCCTACTTGTATTTTCTATTTGAATTGAATTTTTGCATAATTTTTGTTTGGGCTATTACAACACTTACAAAATAATGTGGAAGAGTAATCATTCCTTCCCTTAACAGATTAGTAAGTGAAAACTGAGTGCATGGCAATTGATGAATATGACTTTTGAGAGAGTCTTTTTCAGTGATTTTTGGTTTAACAGTTGAATGTTAAGCAATATCAAAATATGTCCTGTAATTATGATGATATTGAGCAATAAAAATAAGCAATATTTTATTAATAATATACTGTATAGATTATGAATTGATTGGAGTTATTAGTTTACATTCAGTACGACATTTTTTGTGTGCTGCCACCAATTTATATGTTAAGGCATCATTCATGTCTGCAGATTTAGTAATTGCTTAAAATGATAATCACTCATAAGTTGCTCAATCGACATGGAGTGTGTTGCTACTCATTCAGGTACTGTGGAACCAGTCTTCCTCATATCCTTTTCTAAATTTTTTGATGTCTTGATCACTGTTCCTTAGTTCCATCTATGGTTTAGCCTTTGTCAAATCAATGTTTCCATGTGTATTTTTCTCAAAGATCTTTCATAGATATATTTACATCATATGTATATGAGTGTATGATCTTATTATCTTTCCTTGAACTAGTTTTATCCTTGTAAATGAACTTTAACATGTTTAACTTGTTATTCCTTGTAAATGAAGGGCAAAATTAATTTAAAACATGAAATTATGAGTAAACTTTATGTGAAACATAATACTGATTTATTTATTTGTTCTTTTAGCCCTCAAGAAGAAGATAAGAATAGAAGATCTTCTCTATTCGTCTGGATCTTCAGGCTCTCTCACCTCTCAGAGTGTAACCTCTAGTCTTATGAACTTGGTGATGCAGTTTCGAAAGGTACAGTTTGCTTGGATTTGTTTTTATGAAAATTGCTGTTAGATGTTCCTTCCTCTAGCTGTTGATTGTAACTGTGGCTCTTTTTAAGGAATTATCAAAGACTGAGAGTATCTAATCTCTGGTTTAACTTGACACAAGGGAACTTGTGAAGCAAAATATTCCTGACAAAAAATGGCTTAACATTATTTTAATCTAACTTTGGCTTACAGAGGATATAAACTTATGAACAAGCATTATGAAAGTAGCAATTAATCAAGAGGTAGCAGTTTAACCAGTGGTGATCTTTCAATGAAAACCTTCATTTGGTGTCCCTGTATATGTGAGTCGCAGATTATTCCATAATGAGGTGCCAGTGGCTTTGTATCTGCAGATTGCCGATTTCCTGATTTTCTGGTTATTTATTGCATCACTAATGGCTTAAATGAAATAAAAACATTTCAGGAGGAAACTTAAATAATTTTAAGAATAATGTGAGCAAATTTTAAACGAACACTTGCCTTAATGTTGTCTTGTTGCTGCTTTAATTCATTTAATTTGCTTTGCAGGTTTGCAATCACCCTGAATTATTTGAGAGAAGGGAAGCCAAATCATCAATGCTCATTCGCACTAAAGATTTTTTAATTCCTTGTGTTGTCTGGGAAATGACTTTTGATGGACATAAGCTCACACCATTCAAACGTCCTTTTACCAATAAATTTTGCATTTTCACACCTGATAAGATTCACTCATCTCTTTTCTCTAATGAGCCATCTTGTCATGAAGGTATGTTTTGTATTTGCGTTTTTTCTTATTTTGCTTTTTGTGATTTCATTCTGACTTCAAAATGTATGGTTTAACTTCTCCATCTTTTCATTTCCTCACAGGTTGTTTTTCATTTTCCCGTTTTGTGGATATTTCACCCCAGGAACTCTTTTTGCTATTTTTAGGAGGGATCCATTACAGGCAAGCTCTAAAGCATTTAAAATGTATTCACTTGTGGAACAGATGGTCTCTGTAATTATTTACCATAATTTCCCACCAACAATGCTTACTTTCTACCTCTGAGTTATATTGAATACCTGTTGGTTGAGGATACTATCATAAGATACCCATTGCTTTTCAAAATTGTTTATTTATGAATATAATAGCACCGTATTTTCTGGTAGATAACCTGCTTGTTATCCATGCAAAAAATTTAGAAAAATAATTAAAATAATAGTGGGTGATATACAACGGAAAATCTTGTTTCATTGAATATCTTGAATATTGAACTCTGAAATAAATGACTAAACAACACACGTCATATATTGCAGAAGTCACAGAGTATATACTCATGTACTAGGGCAGTTTTATTTCAACCAACATACATATTGTAAATGTTAACGTAATCAAATAATTCCATTCAAAATTAAAGAGTAATTATCATAAATATAACAGTAGTGAAAAAACATTCTCGTCAACATAATAACAATTTTGAAATGTGCGTCATCAATGCATTTATTACAGAAGAAATTTTTGAAATGCTTGTTATCTAGTAGGTGCGTGTTATTTACCAGAAAATATGGCAATAACATTTTCATTCCATCCTTTTACATACATATATTCTTAGCATAAGAAGGAATGTGGGAATACAGGTATACAGTAAAAAACTCCAGTTTACTTCAAATTACATCTGCATGCAGCCAATTACAATGTTGTTTTATCATTTTAGAAAAAGAATTTCTAAAAAATGAGTGTGTTTACTAATTTTTTATATTTTTATTTGAGAATAGCCATTCTTTTACATTTTATAGGAATGCAAATACTGAACTTACATTTCTAAGATTTACTGGGAGGAATATATATATTTTTTACCCTAGATAGATGTACCAAAGTTTAAAGAATTCATATTTGGGCCTAGATAAATTAACAAATGGTGTTGATCTCAGGCATTTTTGGAATTACTTAGGTTTCATTCTGTTTCTTCCCTTAATATGAAATATTTAAAACCTCATAAATAAAAAATGTTTTAAAGACAAAACTGTCATACTTCACAACAAAGGACATGCATGCTTATTACTCTGTTTATGAAACTTTACTTGTATTAACATCTTTCGAGCAGTTAGTAGTAAATTTTTATTAGTATGGATGGCTCTTCCCTGTCAAGTTTGTTATTTTGACCTTACCTTTGGCTTTTCAATAAGTTAAGCATTATATCCCACTGGCCTCCACTCTCCCTTGTCCACTCTGCCTTCAATTTTGCTCCTCGGTCGTTCTACCTTGTTCTCCAGTCACTTATGATTTTCTTCAATCTTTTTTTAAACTACACCTCCAATTTTCCTCATCTTCTGTAATTTTCTTGATGTATCTTAGATGAAACCAATCCTTGTAGCCCCAGCACTGCACTCCACTCTTTAAGTTTCCTCCTGTAATCCTTGCACCTCATCCCTATCATCTCAACCCTTCACTGTCACTTCCAGGAGCTACTTCTAAGGATGTCTTCACCTGCAAGTGACTGTTACATTGTTAACACATTTTCTTTGTTGCCTGGAAAGGCTATAGTTGAAGTTCTTTGATTGCTACTCTGATTTGTTTGGTATTCCATGGGTTTCTGACAGTTGAAAGTATTTCAAAACATGAATTACTTTTCATTGATTCAGAGTTATGTTTGAATTGAATGTACCAGAGCTTAATTTGTGCTTTGTTTGTAGAATTATTTCTAAAGGTCCTCTTTCAAGCATGATTAGTTAATTAAATAATTAGTTAAAGAGATATAGACAGACTTTAGTGGTTTAAATATTCTAATTCATTTGTCCTTATCACCTAGATAACATTTGGTCATCTTCTTTGAATAATTCCCAACCTTTTTGTTTCACTGTTCAAAATTGTGTTAACTCAAACATTGTGGTACACTAAACCATACATTTATCAGCATAAATAGGAATTCAAATAATTCAGTACCTGAAAACAATCTTGAGAAAAGTAATCAATCATTTTTGCTACTAAAATAAGGTGCATGTATAATACAGTGGTACCTTGACTTACAAACTTCATTCATTCCAGGCTGAAGTTCATATCTTGAAACCCAGTTTTACACTGTATCTTATAGTACATCATTTAATCCATTCTGTCTTAGAAATTTTGAAAAATAATATTTGTATAGAAGAATAAATTTTTATTCATCTGTTTTGTAATTTTACACAGTTTAAAAAGTTAAGATAAAAGACCACTGATGGCAAAATACATTCGACTAGAGTAAAAACACCAAAACCATCAAAAATCAGTTTCTGATCCATCATAATTTTTTATTAGGCATTTTTACTCTGTTGAACAGTTTAAAAAGAATATTTAAAATATATGTACTTATAAATTATATGATGATTCCTTTCGTCTCCTTGGCGGAGAAGGTTTGAGGACCAGGGTTGACTGAGTCTTTTGATTTGTCTGCACTCTTTTAAAGTGATTAATGACATTTTATTAAAAATCATTAGTGGCTATAAATACAAAGTCTTGGTTTTGATTGCACTTTCTTACCATCTCTCTTAATTTACTCCAGTGTTGCTAGATCTTTGTTTACGTCATTTGTTTGAATGACCTCTTTCTGGTTGCTATCCTCTTTGGCCTCTGATGGCATACTCTGGATGATTAAGGCACCACAGTTTGTACATCAAAATAAAGTTTGTATCTTGAGGTCATATTGGAGCTAGAAAAAAGTTCATGCGTTGAGTGGCTCATAATTGAGGTACCACTGTATATATAATGCAAAATTAAAACAATAGCGGATGTTATGCGGCACAATCTTAATTCATGGCATACCATTATGGTACAGCATTCTGGTTGAGAGAGATAGTCATAGTGAATTGTTGCATTTTCCAGGTGGAAGGATATGGAAAAACAGGAGAAGTTGTTAAATCAGAGGCATCATACTTGGATATGGAGAGATGGAGCAAGTCATGGAAAGTGTGTGAGTCATTATGGACTAGTTATGGGTCATGAACGATGGACTTGTCCTGCTAATGCAGGAAGTGACCCTGACAGTGTGTGGAAGGACTTGGTGTTCTCTTCTCGTACGGGAACTGTGTATGCCCATCTGAGTCACAAGATGGTGTCGATGGCAGAGACATTGGAGCATCGCATGATGAGAAGTTGGAAGAAGAGTACGGCAGAGGAAGCTACAGTAGGAGGGGGGGAAGTGCAAGAGAAGGCAGAAGAAGTGAAGGAGGAGAGTGAGATGGATGAGGAGGATGAAGATGATGAAGAGGAGCAGAGGAGGAAGAAGAAAAAAAGACAGAGAAGTGGGCTCTCCATGTTGAGGAGTCCGTCAGCTAAGCTGCCCAAGTCGCCTCCAGCATCACCTCTCAAGGTCTCATATCTGTACATGGTGTCTCTTTTAAGAGCTCTGCTTAGGAGTAAAGTCCCCTTTTCAATTTATAATGAAGGATTAAATATTTTTAAATAATTTATTTTTAATTCCTACCTGTATTATTTTTTACATTATGTCCTTGTTTACTGTGACCTTTGTCATTCCTTACAAATGATGCAGATTTACTGGGGTATATGGAAATAAATTGGGAAGCCTTGCAAAAGAGATTTCGAAGTTGAAATACTCCACCAAAGAATGAGGGTGTTATTAATGTACGACCAAGAGTGATTTTGGAAAATTTAAGTAGTGCTGCTTGTCTGGAGTTAATGGTGAGGTTGAGATAGGTATATTTAGTTGATTGTTAGTAGTAAAGAGAATCAAAAGAGATGGAAATAGTGAGGGAATATTCTGAGTAGTTAATTCAGCAATAATAATTGTTACATTGTATATATTATAATCTATATGGTATATTTTTTGCCTTAAACTTGTCTATATGAATTGCAAGGTTGTCACAAATGATGAAATTAGGTACAGTGGGATTCATAATTAAAACAACACCCAGTGGTGTGCATTAGTGGCCAAAAATGGAATTAACTTGAGAAAAGGTTCTTAGGATAACACTGAAGAGCAGAAAANACTTGTCTATATGAATTGCAAGGTTGTCACAAATGATGAAATTAGGTACAGTGGGATTCAAAATTAAAACAACACCCAGTGGTGTGCATTAGTGGCCAAAAATGGAATTAACTTGAGAAAAGGTTCTTAGGATAACACTGAAGAGCAGAAAAGGCATGGAATGACAAGGATAAATGTTTAGGGAAGGGGAAAAGCTTAGTGGGACTGAAATTTGCCAAGAATTGGTCATGAATATCAATGCTTTGTGATTCTCTCATAATATATTTTTTCTAAACTAAATGAAGGAAAAACCAAAAAGGATACTGTTTTTGATGGGTTCCTTGTCAACTTGATTGGTTTCACTATTGATAGCTTCACGTAGGTGCCCCATGCAAAATTCATTTTTACATTCCAAGAGCTAATAAAATCCACAAGAAACAGTAGACTCTCTTTGAGCTTCATGCCTATTATGCAGGTTGCATCTGAGGTTATGAGATTTTTGTGGAAAGAACTGCACATAAAAAAATTAAACACATAATCAGAAGTATATATCTTCCTCTTGCTTTGTAAATTTAATATGGATTTGGAGTATGTATTCATCAAATGAAGCCACCTTTCTTTATTTTTTTTATTTTTTAATGTTATTTTTCAGACCATCATATACCACATTTGTCAATCTCCAAACCTCCCATCAATCTAATTAAAACTTTCATCTATCTAATCCCTTATTATCATCCCTAACAATCAGTCCTTGATCATTTTTCACCAAGTTTTTGATTCCATAGTGATGTAAATTGCACAAGTATCCTCAGGGACTTATTGAAAAATAGATACACTCTATGTTGGCAATTTGGCTTGATGCTAATGGAGACCAATGAAGTGGCTCAACATTTAGCTGGGTATTGGCCAAGGAACAGTTTATCCTGAATGCTATACCAAAAATGAGATATAGAAAAACAATTAAGGTGCTGTTGAAATGAATGTGATTTTTAAAATAAACCTTTACCAAATGTATTGTAAGATTTCGTTGCCTTTTAATTTTAGTATTTCAATCAATTGATCTTTTGATTATTTTAGAGAGCTCCTGGTGTCCGAGAATCTCGATCTCCTCCCCCTGTGGAAGATGTGAGGAGAGGAAGAGGGAGAGGAAGAACCTCTTGGACTGGAGCCAGTGGTCTCAGGAACTGGGGCACTGAGAAGTACAAGCTGCTTCCAGAGATGCGCCACATTCCACGCCAAGATCGAGTTCTTTCCTGCATACCCACTGAGATACCACCATTTCTTTTGAACGTCTTCATTCCTAAAGTGGGTGCATTTCTCATTCGATCCTATGCCATAATCTCTAGTAAAAATAATTGTTGTTCAAACTGTTTTGTGGTGGGTTAATGCACTAGTTAAATGTTATTTGCCAGTCTTACCCATGGTTAAATGTAATAAGCTATGTCTTAATCTTATCCAATAAAGTAGTAAAGTAACTGAGCATTGACTGATGTGTTGGAATAAATTAAAAGCAACTCTGATTGTTTCTATCAAATGTTTTCCTTATGCAGTCCATTTGTTTCATTAATTCTACTCAGATGACCTGACTCATCCAACTCTCTGTATGATGCAATTTGTTTTCTCTTCTTTAGGGAATAGCAGAAGTTAAGGTTTATATATTATAGTAGCAAGAAACTGTGTTTATTATTTTGTTTGTAATTCTTGTGTCATGATCTAATTAAAATATTTATAGGTGAAAATGCCATTGGCTGAGGCGTACGTTAGCAATCGCCGTGCTGCTTGGGTGTTGTCTGGTCACCAGCGTCTCTCGCTCTGCGCTTGCCCTTCTGCCACCCCTCTCACACCTTTGTCTCCCTATGGCTTTATGGGTGGCCCTGGTGGAGTAGGCTCATTTGGCAGGCGCCATGCCTTCTCTGATGAAGAGGAGGCTGAGTTTGCTGAGCTAAGGAAGCTTCTTTGGGGAGTTCCATTGAGGCTTTCAGACACTTGTGCTGATGGTGCTGTATGGAGAACTCATCCTAAACATGGATGGTCTGGAGTCATAGTGCCTGGTCAGTCTATTTTTGTAATGTTTTAACCAGAATTCTCCTTTTATTCTTGTGTAAAAATCTATGGGCTTGGCTTTGACAACTACCTTGGTTTACTTGGGGATGGGGTTCTAAAAACAGACAATTTTGGAAAATTTTTATGTATTTTGTCAAACTTCTTTCGATTTTAAAATGTATACAATATTCCATGATCTCAGTAAGAATCTTCACTCATTTTCCCTTCTTTTGGCCATGTGTCACGATTTTGGAGAACTTAAATTTCTAATTTAATTTTGTACTGGAATAAAAGCCATGCCTCAGTTACCATTGAAATGTACTTATTTTCTTATTGTTGGTGCAGATAAGGAGACGCTAGTAAGTGATGCTGGGAAACTGTCAGTGCTCGACAGTCTTCTGACAAGATTGAAGGAACAGGGACACAGAGTGCTGATTTACTCCCAAATGACGAGGATGATTGACCTGCTTGAGGTAACTTCTTTCTCATTCCAACTTTTATAACTGAAATCTTTTCCTACAAACCTAAACTCTTATGGATATTTATCACATAAATTTATATTTTTGCTAACAGCCCATTAATATAAAGATGACACTTTAATAATGAATGTGTTAAATAAAATTTTGGATGCACTCATGCAGTTGTAATTAACTACTCTTTTCTTTTTGGGAATCATACATGGTAAAGGTTGATTGATGTATTTGTTGCTGTTTGCCATTGTAGCTACTGAGTATGCTTCCCATGTAAGCTATCACATTCTCTATTGTGGCTACCACTTGGCTATTATGAATTATTAGTGAGGTTTTAGTTAGATTTTACTGTTAACTAGCTGAAGTGCCCATGGATTGTCATCAGGGAAATAATGATTATTAAATATGATACCAGTTGGAACTCACTGTACTTCACTGGAACAAATAGTAAACAAAATGAAGCTGAGTTATTGATTATTTTAATAACACTTTGACAGCTCAATTCTGAATATAATGAAAATTGAGTTGAAAATATAGATAAAATTGGGCAAAATGAAGACCTCAAAAGTAGCACTAAATTAAATCTGCGCAGTAACCCAACTGCTAATTGTACACCAAAATTTTCTTTGTTTGCCTCATTTTTGCTACAAATTTCCATAAGTCCCTCAAGAGTTTTCACTTTTTGGTCTCTGCACCGAATAGTATCTATTTTTCCTGCCTCCTTGATTATGATGAAGCAGCATATAGGTTGTCCCTATTGAAACACCCTAATTTTCTTTTGTTCTCTGTGGAAATGTAAAATAGACATGGCCAGTATTTTTGTCTACACGAGTTGTATGATACACAAAGGTCCAAAAAAAATCAGAGGACATTTATGTGAGGCTCTTTGGTAAGAAGCAATTTGCCCGGTCTGTACTGCATTTCATCCAGGTGTACATCAGGAGTAATGGTTTAGATTGCTTCCATAGTTGAAACTATCTCTAACACCCTCATGGTGTAGTTTAACTTGGAAAACCACAAAACAAGTTGAGCTTTTTGCTAAAATGACACCATATTTGTATTAATAAACTACAGCACTCCTGGTTGCAGCAGAGGGAAGCTGAAAAGTTTTGGAATTGTAAAAAACTTGAAATAGTACTGGAAAACCATCAGAGGAGAAATATTCTGTTTAAAATTTTGACAGGCAAACAAAAATAGGATTTTTCTATAGGGATGCCCTGTGTAATTTTCATAAGCAAAATCAGACTGATTCAGTAACATTACTGCTGGTCGTAAGTGCAGATGCTAAAACCCAAGACATTTGCCTCCTATTCAGAAGTACCATCAAATTCTTAACCTTACTTTTAATGGGCCTTAATTTTCCATGCATTCTATGGGAAAATGGATGAGCTCAGATTCAACAATTGGCTTGGTTGTTAAAGGGGTTTCTAACTACAAAATCTTACTTTTCTAGCTTGCCCATTCTTACAATTTGGAATAGAAAGCAATCTTATTTGAATAATAACCTTTATTTAATTTCCCTTCTTTTAGTGCTTGTCTCGATTTTGTAGGACCATTACTTCTAATTTAGTTTTTCTAATGAAATGAAACCATAAAAGTGAACTTTACATGCATTTCTCATGGAAATGCTTTGACTCACCTGGGGCCAAAGTGGGGACAATTATGCCATGGTTAAATGTAATAAGCCATGGTTAAATGTAATAAGCTATGTCTTAATCTTATCCAATAAAGTAGTAAAGTAACTGAGCATTGACTGATGTGTTGGAATAAATTAAAAGCAAATAATTAATACTTTGCGACATTAATTAATTATTTCTAAGTTATGTTATCCTAACATATATGAAAATTTGACATTCATTATTAAATTCCCTTTTTTGTAAAGATTGACACTGACCAAAGCTAATCAACGAAATCATAATTTTTGAGAAATTACTATAAAAATTCATAATTTTGAAGAGTAGTGCATTCATAAACTGTGTGGAGTAATTTCAGTTTGGATGATATATTTAGGACTGCACAATAAGTGTATGTGGAATGATTATCACAGAAAAGTGCCCTTATTTCAAATGGGAAGATTTTGAGTAGAGGAATTAGTTTTACATCTGATGTTTTAAATGTATTCCTTATTTTCCTTTGGTGACATTTTCTTGTTTATGATTAGAACTCTTTTTCTATTCCAGGAGTATATGTGGCATCGGAAGCATACTTACATTCGACTCGATGGCTCCTCTAAGATCTCTGATCGACGTGATATGGTGGCTGATTTCCAAGCCAGGTGAGTAGCACTCTCCAAATACTCTTAATAGAAGCAAACATTTTATGGCTAGAGTGGTTATTCAGTAGACAGAGGGTGAAGTCCCTTTGGAAAGCAAGAGATAGAATACATTAGCCTCATTGACCACTGAACATTTGCAGATGTTAGAAGGTAGAATCACCCAGACTGAAAAATTGCCTCTGTGTTAATAACTTCTGTTAGAATTTTTTTATGGATACTTGAGTTAGGGGTTGAATAAAAGTTCCTAGGTAAAACCTCTGGGTTCCATTGTAAAACTATTAAGAAGTATTCAAGGTATTTCAATTTATGCTTTTAACATTATTATTCGAGATCTTGAATGTGGAATACTTTCTAGAATTCGAGGTATACGAGTATTCGCAGATAGTTTCGGACATCTCTAGTTTTTTCAGTAATTCTGATTTCTGTGTTTTTCAGGGAGGATATATTTGTGTTTTTGCTCAGCACAAGAGCTGGGGGACTCGGCATCAACCTCACAGCTGCTGATACTGTGAGTCATTGCTTTTCATTTAATATTTATTGATTTTTTCATTAATAAGGTTACAATAATATATTTTTAAATCCTTTAAAATTTCTTGGTATGGATGGTTCAAAATTTGGGTGGATAAGAAAAAAAATACATACTAACATTAAAATAACGTAAAATATTAGAGCTCAAAATTTCGTGTATTATTCTTAATTTTTTTATGAATTAGGAAAATTTTCAATTTGGATTTGAAAGCTTGGATTGACTCATGGAATTTGTTTTTGCAATGGTAGTAAGTATTCCATAGCATTTGTAACATGGAGAAGGGCTAAATGTGAACTTAATATCTTAATGGAGATATATATAATATCTTCTGTGTATATAAGTTGCAACGTCCATTATCAGTGAGCAGAGGTAAACTTTCTCTTACAGAACATGAATTTTAATTTATGTATAACTGTCGCTTGCATCAAGTGGGAGACAAACCACAATCAGATGCTCTCACTCATCCAGTTATCCATTATTTTTCTTTGACTCCCTGGAAAAGGTGGTTAGTTATATAGACATTGGCCACGATACAATTATGAATTAACTAAACTGGATAATTTTTTTAGTATATATCCACAAGTTGTTTGTACACATAATAATAAGGAGATGGCATATTTTATGAAAGAGATATTGCAATTACAGTGGAACCTTGACCCTACGTTCAACATATGGTTGGTGGGTGACCACTATGGTGGTATATGACCAGGCAATAAACCTCTCTCTGGTGCAGTATTTTGTCTAATTTGACAGAATTTACAACAATTTACACAACTTTACAACATTTATGTGTGTTGCCTTAATATTTCTCTATTATAGTGGAAAATGAAAACAATGTATTTCCCATGAGGTTTTCTTTGATAAAGATGAAAAAACTATGGAATTAGCTCTTAGGGAGAGGGACACCTCCGTGAGATTTGCTATTCACACTAGGCTTATCTTGTATTCATTTTCTATGCAATATTTAAGCCCATTATTCTACTAATGTTCGGGAATTTAGGCAGGAAAGATCCCTAAAGTAATCACACTTTCTCAATGTTTAGTATCCGATTGGATTTCACACTTGCTGCCTTGAGCTTCTCTGCTCCACGCAAATTAATCTATTTACTGTAAGATACAATGGAAATTGGGGTTTTGAGATACAAACTGTGGTCTGGAACGAATTAAGTTCATAAGTTGATGTACCATTGTATATCTATTTATGGTTTTAGTGCATTTAAAAAGTTTCTCCCCTTTTAATTACTTTTATTTATGAAAATGTGGATATGTAAAGCTTAAGACTTAAATAGGGAACATTATAGAATCATAGTTAATAATTATTAGTAATGATAATGCTGCTCAAATAGTTTGTTATTTATATTTTACTCATCGACAAGTCTTTATCTGGCAGCTGAAACTTTTTAACATTTTTCCCTTAATATTAAGAAGAGTCTAATGAACTTTATCAGTTAATATTGACAAAAGCTGGCTTTCTACTAGTGAACTCTTAAATTTCTGACATTTTATCTTCACTTCGGTATGCTCATTGCTATTTTTATACTGACCTATCTCGTAGGCAAATCATTTTTATTTCATAGTATTTTTTTTTCAGTTTTTTTAGCAAATTTATTTCAATTTGTTTTTTCTCCATAATAATGTCTCTGCCATTTTTGATTGCCTCCCAAATCTAATTTTATCTGCCTTTTCCTTACAACTACATAGTTATTAGATACCTATCTATAGATTTCACAGGGTTTTCACACTCCCCTTGTGGGTGTTTTGCTGCTGTGGTGTATTTTCCAAAGTACTAACTTTGGTTTATAAACCCACAATCAAGTATTATTCTGTGCACTTTTATCCCTAGCTATCTCCTTTAAATTTTATCTGGCAAAGGTTATACGCAAGTAGAGACTTTGCAATTTCGATCTTGCCCCAGTAAAGTACTTTTATTACTATAGTTTATTCTGGTAGTTCCATTAATAGTATAATTTCCTCAGATTGTGAGGTGCATTATATACATTTTTGTTTTCAGGTTCATTAAAAAATAATTATTCATTGGCTTATCTTTCTTATTACACCTGAGCTTCAGTGTACAACTTTGTCCTTTTCGCTTGACATCTTCTTTCTTTCATTTTAAAGTATTTTGACTTGCTGCATTGTTTTCTAAAGATTTACAACTACTAGTCTTTCGTCTCCAGGTATTAAATTATCTTTCCTGTTCTGTCGCGTATATTCTTCCGAATGTCTGCATTGCAAGAAGATTTATATCAATAAATTCTTGCAATTACTCTAGATGAAACAAAAGGATTATTTAAACGTAGTAGGATACCGGTTCGTAACGGAGCCGGAAATGAACGTAAAACTAAGCGTTTTCATTTGGCGGAAACGTTAACGGTATAAAGAGAAGTTGGATGCGTTGAAGAAATTTGTGCGCTTCCCATGGCAGTGACGTCCTTGCTTGGAATTCACGCCCTTTCCTTCTCTATGCGATGACGTCATCCTTCGTGACACGCGCTTCAACGTGCCGTGCGAATTTTGCCTCAAGTCTCTCTTCAATTTTTCGAACCATTTTATACGGAATCTACCCCCTCGACGTTCCCTAATTAATTTAATTACGCCAGCTTTATGCCTTCTGCGTAGTTATGACATTTACTAAACTCGGATGCAATGCCGAAGAGTAGATAACCCAATTCGCAAGGAAATGTCGTATTCTAGCGAAATAAAAAAATACCCCTTCGATGAATTTCAGGAGGAGGATGGTAAAGCAGTAGAAACAAAATAGAATGGCATTTGTATAGTTAATGATGGCCTCTAGTTGCGTTAGTGTATTGCTCTTACGCAGTCAATTCATCAAATGATGAAAAATTTCCCTCTGGAAAATTCCAAGTGCGGTAGAATTTATGAATGGATAATCACAGGAAGCTCATGAGTTAACGGAAACATAAGACAAACATATCTGGAAATTGCTTTCTACTAATTTAATCTCAACAGCTGAAGGCTGAAATCATTATATATATATATATANTACTTCTTTCATGTTTGTAGTTATTAATTAAGTAAATATGTTTACCACCTGGAAATTGAAGACAGCTATCATCTATGCAAAGTTTGGACTTGTTGTTTAGATATGGGGAAACATTATCAAAAAATAGTCTTGTCTAAATCAATATTAGAAGCAATTATTCCATCAACATTTGTTTCATATGAAGCCATCACCCAATGTATCATTATAATTGAAATTTTAAAAGTGTTTTGACTGATTAGGTAATTTCACATGTGAGCCTTCACCAGGAACCAAACCTGGAATGACTTTCACCAAAGTTGAACACATTACTCAAATTGGCTATGTGTAGGCCACATCAATGTATTCTATGATAACATTGAGAAAGTGAACTAACTCAACTAAGCCAGACTGCAGCATTTCCATATATTTGATTGAAGATATTGTGATTTATGTGCAAAAATTACTTTTCATAATTGAAGTAAGATTCTTTGAGGAATTTTCCTTATTTTGGTTAATGTATTTAGTGGATTGGTTTATAAATAATCATTTAATTTCAAATTCTACTTGTTAATTTTTTTACAGATCTATAGGATACCATGATGTGGCAAAATCTGTTAAGTCATCAGCATCTTCTTCATTCCTTCACCCACTGTCTTCTGCTCTTGACGTAGAAGATGATGCAGCAAATGGGATTCCCAGGCCAGACTTCTCTCAAATGATACCATTCAAACCTAAAGTTAGACCAATACCTGGAGAACATCCTGTCCCAGGTAATTTAGTTCATGGCTATTATTTACTAGTAAACGTCCCCGTCATCCATGACGGAACTTAATGTAGTTTAAAAATATATCTTCATTTCCGTCAATATCGAAATTGAAGATGGAACAAACTTATCTAATGTACCACCAAAGTTAAAAGTTGTTATTGATAACGTCATCAACGATATACATTTCCTTTCATCTCTTATGGAAATGTATTTTGTGCTCCTGGGTTTGAACGTGGGCCTTTACAGAGCTGAGGATAGTTTTCCTGAGGGTTTCACCATCGTAGAAACACAATGCAGTTTGTTTCAGATCTCTAAGTCAAGCCGTTTCTGAGATAAACAGGGGGACGGACTGACGGACAGACATTTGCTTTTTATATATATGATTAGTAGTAAATTATTACATTTCGTTAATTACTATTTGCGTGTTCCGTAATATAAGTAAAATGAAATTGTAAATTTATTTTGGCTAGCTCCCCACCAAAATGGGCAATATTTATGCAATAATAGTAGTTCCTTAGAATAATTGAAATAATCGGCAGTAATTACCCCGGAAGACATACGCTGCGTTTTCAATACGTGGTAACGCATGCGTAATCATGGGGAGGTGGCGGACGATTCATAATATCCGTCTCAAATTTACAGCGAATTATTGAAAATTATAAAAGATTAAAATTGATTAAAATCAAGCATAATCTCATACGGTATCTTTTTAAAGTATCAAAGGAAAGCGTTTCCGCATTTCGAGAAGAATCCAAGACATGTTGCCGCGGCGGTACTTTCCGCTGATTTCATAAGTTAGGGAAGTACGCGCATTAGGACCACTAACCGCACTAACACCGTTTTAATTGCGTTTGCATGTTTCCCTGAAATTCAGGAACCAATGCCTCAAAAATTCGTTGTTAAATAAATAGTTTTTGTAATTTCATCAGTTTCTTTCATTACACCTGTAAATTGATCAATGTACCCAATATATATTATTATTATCAATCAATCAATCAATTATTATTGTTTAATAGTTCATTTTTGACCTACTTAAATATTGTTCAAATCGACTGACGACAGGTCACTGAGAAATGTCGCAAGTGGAGAACCATCTGTACCGATTTAGTACCAAAGAGTAGAGTTGAGAGACCTCGCATTCGTCTATTCCCGTAGTTCTTTACATAGGATAGGTAATATTAGCGCATTTTGCAGCTTTTCTTTTTTCTTCCACGTCACTCAGAATTATAGGAACGCTAAACGATATTTAGCTTCGATAATAAATATAAAGAAGAGAAAGAAAGAAAAATGTAACCAGTTCGTGAAATAAGCCGTAAAAATGGAGTGCATTTCGTGGGAAGTGAATGGACATTGTGCTGCATACCGAGAATTAACTCATCCGAGTGTCGCGTCACATTGTTAGAGAAGCGTAAGATTCAAAATATCACAATGAATTGATGATTATAATAAGAAATGAGAATTTATCGAGATGTGTACTATATTGTTTCGCAGACGATCTGAAAACCAAATGTAGTACGTGTGTTCGAATGGTGAAATATAGAGTACTATTGTTAAAAGTGCTTCTACAGCTGAAGTAATTTCGCACGTAGGCCCCACCGGGAATCGAACCCGGTACTGCTTTCATCGAAGTAATACATTTCATCGTACTGTATGATACATTTCCCCCGTTCTTCCAGCAGCTGGCATGCTTCATTAAATTTTATTCCAAAATGTATCCTTAATGTTACTCTCGCCATGTTTTAATGTTTAAAATTTGACGCCATTCATGAGTTGGAAAAGATGAATTTTCGGAATCGAATTGGGGATTGCAATCGTCCGTTGGGAGTGTGGGAAGCGTCCATCGCCTGTGAATCCTCCTCACCTCGTTTTCACATGGCTTCTTATAACATTCCAAGCACGTACTGCTGCCACTCCACCCCAGCGGACGACGCGCTTCGCATTCTGATAGTCTTTTTCTTTGGGCGCTCTCTTTTCTTTCATCACTATCACCTTCCCATGCATTCCTCTCGAAAATCATTCAAATTTTGAACGGCCTTTAAATTTTCGAACGCACTTTGTATATGAAGCCCACCAATTGTTTGCTCTTCGCTGTCGTGTGACGTAACAATTTAGGTATATACACGGGCAAAAAGGCCCGAAAAGAAATCCGAGGTAGATTAAAAATGTCTAAAATGTACGAAAAGGACTAATATACTCGTAAAATATCTATCAAATTGCGTAATAAGTACGTTGGGAATTATTCTTTCAATAAATGGTCGTGGAAGAGTCGTGTGAATCAATCCAAGAAATCCTCTGTCCCATACTTCGATTGCTTCAGGCGAAGGATTGAGGAATCCCGTTTTTGGAAATTTTCAAATTTTTGTTCTTTATTTACCTTCTATATTCTCATTCGAAATCATAGATAGGTTGTGTTTAGTATTGTAAGTCTGAGTTTGCCTCCGGACTATTGGTCGCATGTAGCCCGGCCTTCACTTGCCGCACCACCACACGCATACGAGCCAATAGTTGTACCGATTTCATTTACCTTTTCGGCGGAAAATTTTCGGCAAAATAGTCTTGAAGACGGCTTATTTTGCTGACTTTTTTTTTCACCTCCCGCGGTGGTTAGCGTACTAGCACTCCAGCCCCAAGGTCACGGGTTCGAGTCCAGTGATTGTGATGGAGTGATTTCACTGTTTAAGGATGATTGTGTTTTCGATAGCAATAGTTATTAACATGGACGTAATTGGGATCTTCCTGTTTCTTCGAAAAAAATTTTGTTATTATTAAACCGCAATTGCTTCGAATGCTTTATTTCTGTGGAATCTGTACAAGTTCGAATGAATATGACATTCGATGGAAGGAATCGATATTTTTGAGGAAAAAACATTTTTCTTAAGTTTTCAAAAAGCGTCTATAAACTTCCCAGAAGAACCTCATTGTCGTGAGTCTGTGGATACGAAAAGATTACATTATTGAATAGTTTAAGCAATAACTCGGGTGTCATTTTAGTTTGAAACGAAGACGCAGTTAGACAACTTTTTTAAGGCCCCTTACGTTCATTAAAATAAAAGAATAAATCACAAATAAATCGAATTCTTTCATGACCACGATTATTTTTTGGATGTTGTGTTGGACGTAAGAAGGGACTGGGAAGTTTCAATCTCGCCCTTCGATAAATACGTTTATTATTATTATTACTTTATGGAATAAGAGGAATGAACTGATGATTGTTGATTGTTACACTGTTGTTTTTCCTCTCTATTAAGTCCTAGGTAATTCTGTAAGCGGCGCAACAAAATTGTAAATCGGTTCTTTAAAAGAAAATCCGTAGCTAAAGTTATGTAAGTCTGATATTTAACTGAATGCGACGTAGATGATAATGGAGGTAACGCGATATGAATACTCTTCGCATCGAACTCATCAGTTAACCTCCACAGTATATAGGAGTAGAATTAAGTTCTTCCTTAGGTAAGTGTTAGGAACGGTAATATGGCCAGAGACGAGACTTTTGTTGGTTGAATTTTTGAAAAGCGAACAGAAACATCTTTCCTGCTGCCATGCGTTGATGATCTGAAAATATTTTTGTTTGTCAATCGGTAGAGGATTGAAGAATATACCTGTTTTACTTACTTTTGTCTCAATCTTGTCCATGGAATGAAAGGTTTTGCTGTGTTATAAAGATACTGCAACTTGTTATGAAAGGTACTGTGACTGTACGTTGAGTCAGGGCGTATTATTTATTTAAACATCTCCAGGAGTTAATATTTCTAATGCAAGCATGGTTTCTCAATTAGCTCATTCCGGTTGTTTCTGGAGATTACAGTCTTGATAACCTAAGGAATTGCAAATTACGTCAGTCCAATTTCGTCAAAACGAAGGCAGTTCGCCCTCAGGATCGTGCCTGTTTAAAGAATTTACCGCTCAAATTTGATGAAACATGTTGAGTGTCGGAGGATCCTCACTCGATAATTCAGAACACTAATTGGTCTGCTTAAGAAACTTTTGATTCCAGCCACGGGCGGTTTGTTTTTGAATTCGAATTTTGTCTATTTATCGTATTTTGGAGGTCTTCCTAAGTTAATTCTATCCGTTTTCTATTTCATCCGGAATTTTAGTAATGGAAAATTTTAGTTTACCTCGAATACCTTTCTTAGAGGTTTAACTATTAACTGTTAATCGGTGGAAAATGGTCTCAGGCACCAAATTTTCGTAAATGCTATTTCTACTACTGAGGCGTTGTTCTGTAGATTGAATTGTTCAATGGATGGTCTGAATGCTAGACCACTGCTCTGGCCACCGAATGTCACGAACAAGTGAGGCCTAAGAATTGAAATTATCATTGAACAAAGACTGACGAAAATGAATTGGCTTTCTTATTATTGCAACCAAGTGAAAATGAGACAAACAACGAAACAAACATTTCCCTTTGTACTGTATCAAAACAGATAAAAAAATAAAGAACGTTTGATTTGGGTCGAATGGTTTTAAAGAAGGTTGGGATAATTGTTCAATTTGAGCGAAGTCGATGTGGTTGGCGACTGCGCTCGTGAAGAGGAGAATTTTAAGGAGGACGTGCGTCACGTGAAGGGGTGCGCCCGTGATGACTCTTTCGAATCACGGAACGGGAAGGGTGGTGGCTCACGTCCCTCCACACCCACCTGCACCTTCTTATCACTGCTCCCGGGTGGTATATCGACACATTTCTGCTGAAGATTTCCGGATGAATTTTCCCGAAAAATGTCCCATTGATGTCGACCGCTCTTAATGGATCGGTCATTCCTTTCTCTTGGCATACCTATCGCAACGAGGATTGTCATCTGCATGGATGTCGATAAAAATAAATAACATCTATGTCTAAAATATACTTCCCGAACGGATTATTTCCGCGTATCCTTCGCGGAAAAAATGAATTCTAGAAACGACTTGTTCTGATATTTCTTTCGGTATCAGAACGGCCTATGCAATAGGGAGGACGCATAATATCGGCTACACATATGTATGAATTTTACATTAAGTACATTAAGCCTTAGTTTAAATATTCTCTCTTTTATAAATTCCCATCCTACATTCTGAAAGATCTGCAAAAGGTTAACTGATGTGAAAATCCTTGAAAAAACTTATTGCTCTCACTGTACTTTTTCTTATTCTGTAGCGCAGCACATGTTGGCAGGGTTTCGTACACTGCATGTATACTCAAAGGCATAAATAGTTCAAAGTTTATTCTACCGAATTTTCTCCTGACGAAGCCAAGTTTCCTAAGCAGTCCACATGTACGGATTTGAGTAAGTACTAAGTTGAGTAGTACTAAGTTCTACATATAGTACGGAGTTGAGTACCCCGTGTTGAATACTGCTCACGTTTTCTTTGAAGCTCTTCATTCACTGACGACACTTTACATTTTATGTTTAGCGATAAAATTGTATCAATACATATCCATAACGATCCATAAGGACCCACAACGATCGCGCTTCACTGGCGGCAACAGCAGTACTGATGAGAAATACTAATGATCGTGTGAGATGAACAGGAATTGACATAAGTAATGATGGGGAATGGTGTCGGTGATGTAATTACCAGTAACGACAGTATTACAGGTCGTGTGGGGTCCACTTATAGCGACAGTGCCATCAGCGCTGAGGCGCCAGGATCAGTGTCACACATCAATTCATGCTAACAATTCGTCCGCAAGAGTAACTTGGGTATTTCGCGCATACTTCCAAATTCGCAAGACAGGGATACAGAATTATGCGATTTAAAAATGTCATCCTTGTTTTTTAGCGATAATTTTCACTATTCCAGAGATCGCATATTTGTAATTACATTAAATACTTCGTTTCCTTTTACTAATTCCTAACATCTCTTTTCTGACCTTTTGCCGCTTTTCTACATTACCTATAAATACACTTTTCTCTTTTGACAGTTAATATAGGGTTGTTCAATAAGTCCTTAGAAAAAGATGGAAAATTATTTTGTGTAGATTTAAAAAATGTTTAAACGTATTCTCCTTTTAAACTCTGTATACTTTTCCAACTTTTTTAAGCCATCCAAAAAGTAGGATTCCGAAGGTCCTCAAAATAGGAATTCTGTTTGGGCGATGACCTCCTCGTTCGACGTGAACCATTATTACTGAACATTTTGAGCCAAAAATAAGTATTTTTAGATTAATAAAAATTTTTTTAGATCTAATAAAAGTATTTGAGAAATATATGTTCAAAAATACTCAATTAAGGAAGGTAAAAAAATGAGTTAATTTTTTTGTTACCTTTGTGATAAAAAACCCAACCAGATAACAAACAAAAATATTTGCATTGTATGATTGATTGCAAGATGAAACAAGCTAATATTTGGTGCAACTCATTTTACTTTGTAATATCTAGTTCAGTTTTTATTTAACTCCACAACCTAATATCCATAATATGAGCGTAATTCAATAAGTACTTAGAAAGAGATAGAAAAACAAATGTAATTTTATTTTATCGACATAAGCTCCTTTTAATCCTGTACATTTTTCCAAGCGTTTCTCCAACTATTAAAGATGTCCAAAAAGTAGGATTTCGGAAGGTTCTAAAAATAGGCATCTGTTTGGGTGCTGACCTCGATTGACATGAATCATTATCTGCTGAGCCATTTTTTCAACTATGGAAATAAAAAGAAGTCACTGGGGGCCAAATCTGGTGAATACAGTGGATTTTTTAATAATTCAAACTGTAATTCTAATATTTTGGCCATCGAAACTGCGTAGGTGTGCATCCATGCATTGTCTTGATGGAAGAGGTTTTCATTATCAAATGAGGACGTATTTTTTTACTTCTTTGCTCAACCAGTGCAATTATGATGCATAATACTCTCCAGTTATCGTTTGACGTTTTCTAAGTGTGGATAATTCCACGTGCATCCCAAAAAACCGTGGCCATCACCCACCGGCTTATTTCACCGTCTTCGCCATATTCGGAGCCCGTTCGCATTCAAAACACCACAGTTACTGGTTTCTTTGTCTCTGGAGGATGGTGGTGTATCCAGTTTTGTCCATAGCTATGTATCGATGTAGTAGCTCGTCAGGATTGTGACGGAAAAGCGCTAAAATAGCCTCAGAGTCGACCACATGATTGCATTTATTCTCCTCTGAGAGCAAACGCGGCACCCATCTTGCTGAGGTTTTTTTCACACTCAGTTTTTCGGGCAAAATTGGAAACACTTTACCTTGCAATATGCCTGTGGCCTCAACTATTTCGTGCACTTTGATTCGCCGATAACTCAAAACCATATCATGGATTTTGTCTATCATTTGTGGGGTAGTCACTTCCACTGGACAGTACGGAACAAAGTTCATCGTTTGTGGATGTACGACCACGTTTAAACTCATTTACCCCATTGTAAACAATTGCAAACACAGGAGCAGATGTGCCATGAACTTCATCCAACTCAGCTTTGATCTCTTTCAGTGTTAAGCCTTTTCAATACAAGTGTCTAATCACTGCACGATACTCACTTTTTTTCAATTTTTCTAAATAAACAAAAGTTTTTTTTGATCTCAGCATTCTTTCGGGTTTCACCGCGTTGAAGTAACTGGTACTGACGACGTTTCGCCCACGTTCCAGTGGGCTTCTTCAGGCAACTTCGACCTGAAGAAGCCCACTGTAACGTGGGCGAAACGTCGTCAGTACCAGTTACTTCAACGCGGTGAAACCCGAAAGAATGCTGAGATCAACCGATCACCGCGGAAACCTACGAATGTACAAAAGTTTTTTTGCTTCAATCGAAAATAAAGATGAAACCATGTGATGAATATAACTGAGACCTTCACAGCTATCTAGTGAGTAATGATGCTTACTGCAAACAAACCATTTATAATACTACGAGCGGCATCTCTTGGTTTTTCTAAGGACTTATTGAACGACCCTTGTAACCTACCCTTAGTTATTTGCGTGAAGTAATATCTGAATTTAGTGTGTGGAATCGGTTTGACCGCAAATTGCTTTGAATTTTACGATCTTTTATAATTTTGACAATTGATTTGGCGTGTTAGCAATCAAGGACAAACCTTTATATAAGTGAAGATAATTTTTATCTTAATTTAAATAATTATTAACCCAACTAAATATTTTTTCGCAAAGAAGAAATCGCTCGTTTTTTCGCACTCTTTACAGAGTGGAAATTGACTTTGAAAATTGATAATTCGTGCGAAGTTCTAAAGTTCGTTGTTTGTGGTATTAACTGTAATTAAACTATAACCTACGAAAACTGCCGCCGAGAGCTTTACAACGATACTTAAGGCCAGTGAATATAAGACCTGAATATCCGTTTGCAGGCTGTTGGCAATAACATCGCCATGATTGCATGCATATAGATAAAATATTTCTGTTTTCGCCATTCGATGCTTGAAAGATGTTGCTACACTTGCATACATTCTTTGTTAGGTTCATGTAAACCATAATGGAGAAATAAATTGGAGAACAAACATAAAAATCTATCCCTTTCGTTGTCGTGGTACTTGGCAATAAGAAGTGATATGAAAATCTTCTGGGACATAAGTTTAGCTTAATCCTTTATCTACGAATACAGGTACTTTCCAAGTACGTAATTTTCACACAATTTCCGTAATCGTGTAATTTGAGCAACATGTCCAGTGCATTCCGCAGCAAATAGATGGAAAGAGATTCGGCGCTAGGTTCGAGGTCGCCCCTCCACCACTTCCTTTCTTCCTCTCCTCACACACGACCATCATAACGGAAGAAAGGGATTAAGAAGAAAGGATCTTTTCTGAGGTTCTGAAACGGCTAATTTAAACGATATCCAATCCCCTTAATGACATTGCATTTCATCATCAGTCCATTACAGAGAAAAGTTGTTTAACAAAATCGATAGCAAATTATCCTTTTTATCGTGAAATGGAAGTGATCGGAAATTTTCTCTTTTAGTTGAGAATGAGTAATCAAGTACTATAACCAAATTTTGTTTCGATAGTATTCTTACTGTTTGAGTTATAAATGTTCATATTCGGCACTCCGCGAAATAGCTCAAAAACGGGCACATTTTTAGTTCTACCAATGATAAAATACCAAATTGACAATACATTTTGCATTTTTTTTTATTAAACACAAGGTGAAGCATGCTTAAATTTGGCGCAACTTGTTTTCGTTTGGGATCGCTAGTTTACTTTTTATTAAACTCCAAACTCGAGTATCCGTAATAAAAAATTCGATATTAGATACATACAAACATGCTTGTAATCCAACCGCTCAGTGAAAGATGAGGTGGTACATTTGTAAAAGGAAATAATGATGACTTGTGTGTATTGCTTTTGCGAACAGCTTTTCCGGTGAGCGTCAAGTAGATGTCTCCAAGGAATGCTTTGATGCCACACTCTATTGTATTCGATCCCCAAGAGAATCTTTTGATAGACACGTTCTTCTATCGATTTTCAACGCGCTCGCGTAATCGAAGATGGAAACACAGCTTCACGTTAGGAAAATAAAGACGGCTTTGTCTGGTTCTTTTTCTATTGAACGACAGTTCCCTGTATATTCGTCATCCGGATTTAAAAATTAAACGAAATTATTCTTCGCCTACGTGGCTTCCAACTTCTTCCCCTAGTTGTCAACCTTTTCTATTTCAATCTCTTGATCGGCTATATTTAGGCAACACTGTGTTCCATTTCACAATCGCATAAAATATGTCATCCTTACGAAAAATATTTCAACTTCGAAGTTGCAATCGTCGCATCAGTATACATTTTGACTTTTAACGTATTTGTCTCACCTATGCGGTAGGTCGCTGATCCAATCACACCCGGGACACGGGTTCATATCTGCAACGGTTGCCCCGGACGTACCCGACCTGACGGATAGATGGCAGTTGTTGTTTGGTTACGGTCGAATTATTATGGTCGAAATTACCAACCTTAGAAAGCTTAAGTTTGAAGTGTCAATACGCTACGTTGTTTAGTATTTGTTTGATAGCCATCGATAGTGAACGCTCTCAGTGAATTTGTAAAAAAAATCGGCCATCGTTATGTGATACTTTCATTTGAAAGGACTCGGTCGGACCAATATCAAAGCCGAGCTCTACTTCTAGTTGGGGGGGTCTGCTCCTTCAATTACAACAGTGAAATATCGGGAGGCAGAGTTTAAACGAGGCCGTACGAGCTTCCAAGACGACCCATCGCAGTGGTCAACCAAATGAGGTGACAACGACAGAAATGGTGAAGAAATAGTGTTTGATGACCGTCGACTGAAAGTGCGCGAGCTAGTAGACATGGCAGAAATTTCGAAAAGTGCTGCACATCGCATATTGACTGAAAATTTGGACATGAGAAAGCTGTTTGCGAGATGTTTTGTTTGCTCAGAATTTAACAAAAACAGCGTCATGAGGATGTTTCAATCGAGTTTTTAGGCCTCGTACATTGAGGGCACAATTTGTTTTCTTAAATTCCATGTTATTTTCACTCCTCAGGTCCGCTCAATTTTTCTTGATTCTGTCTCCTCTTGTTCGGTGAATTATCAAAATGGGCATTTGTTGTAATTGGCAATTAGACTCCCTCTCCAAATCGGTCAGAAGACGTTGATGTCAGGGAACGTGAAGAAGAAAATCCCTCTTCCCAGTAAAATAAGAATAAATAACCCAGCTGGTCTGGTAAGTGAAGGAGGTTTCTCCTCTAGATCGAGTAACAGAAGTTTTTCTTATTAATATTGTATTAATTTTCTAGCACGTTGATGAATTGGAGTTTTTCATTTGTTCAATTATCATTTGTTCCGGTGGGAATTGAACCCGGGACCACTTTCGTCGAAGGCGAACGCATTGCCCACATGGTTATCCGGGTGCCTCCTATGTGTATAAAAGCCTTCCATCATTTGCAATATCATATTTCCTCTGACTGCAGCACCATCGATAATCAAGAATTTCATCCAACGATACACAGAGGGGAAAAAAATTTTCCTTTTTTTAAGTAGCTGAGCATTCCATACACTCATTTCAAGGCTCTAAAATAGAGCTTTCCTTTAGTTTAGGACCATTTCTAAGAGTCAATGCCTGGTTTTAGTTGAAATAACCAAGTACCGAAAGAAACTTTCAAAAAAAGGATCGCCAAAGTTAATACCAAATTGCCTTAAAATGTTGAAAATGTGAAAACAGGACTGGGAGGGGGTTTCATTAAAAGAGAACCTTTGAGTCAAGACATCGCGCCGCTAGCTTTCTAGATGAATTCTCCGTCATTGGGTCTTCATTTCTAGCCGTGCATTTTCTGCCAAACAGATGGGTAATATTTTGGAAGTGTGGAAGTAGAGATATTTCGATATAGTGCGGTTAATAAAATTTTGCTACTCTTCGTAGGGCAAGATTACATAATGACATCATTTGTTAAATCTCAACTAACCCCATTAACCCCTTAAACCGTAACTAATAATATTTTATGGAAAGTATCGTTAGGGTTGCCAGACTTCCCGTGTTATATGTTCTGTATTTTACTGTGCTATCTCGTTATTGCGGGAATGCCCTCCCGGACCCAATGAATATCTCCGTATTTGCGTAAGAATAGCAACTGAAAATATCGTCTCACGACGGGTTTATTTAGTATTTCAGCATTCTTGGATACTTTTATTGGTGCAAAATGGTTGGCCCTTACCATATTTAACGAAAAGGCCTGTAATATATGATAAATTAAAGCAAAATTACTTTACGAACTTGCTATGGTGAGTAGTTTAAGTTTTTAATTTGATTGTAGAATGGCGATGTAAATATTCTAGTGGATTTATCGAATCCGAAAATATTGAAATTCCCGTTTCTAATTATTTCTATTATGTATTTATTTTACATTTCCATATTGCATTTATTTTTATTTCATCTTAGCTTTTTAATACTTCTCCCATGAGTAAGAAACCTGACAACTATTAGGTATTTCAATTTGCAACGGGATCATGTCATAATCGATAGTCTAGTTGGGGTCCTTCTTGCATTGGAAGGCCACATATTCGGCCGAACGTGAAACCATCGCTATTGCGATTCGTATTGCCTGAATTCAAATTGAAAAAACATCGAAATTGTGAAGATATGAATTTATTCATTGAGTAAAGTTAAAGAGAATTATTTCCCTTTTGTTTTTCACTGGGCGGGATTAGCAAGACTGGAAAACATTATTTAAATACAGAGATTTGTTTCGGAAAGTGACTAAAAGGTCGCTATGTGAAGACGACCAAAGAGGCCTCATTTAGGCACCGGGTTCCTCTCTTTAGGTTGGATCTGCTAGGTTTGCCAGCCCTTCAAATCTGAGGAGAAATAAAATTAGTCTCCTTAATTGTACTTTGAGGTGTAATTTTCATGCGCAAAGTCCTATATTCTGCAAATATCTCGCTGTGACATTTTATCCTTCATAAATTATGAAATTCCCACTCGCAGTTCCGCTTAGTTGCAGTCTCTTACCAACCTAAAAGTTTTCTAACACGTTATTGTATCCCGTGGATTGCGGTGATATCTGGTACAATGAAAACTTCTTCTTTTTCATTTCGAATAAGTTGTAAATAACTTTTAAATACACACTGATATTTTTGTAAAGATAAAGTTTAGACGTAGTTTCGCTTCGAATATTATTTTTAATTTTCATGATCACGTTATAATATATTCTTGTAATTAATTATAAATATTTCTCTTTTGTTCTGACGTTGAATACTAGAATTTCAAAATTTGATGTAGATTAGGGTATGGGATTGCTTTATTGTCATGAGCGTTATCAATTGCTAATTGTTATATTCCAGTAAATGGAAGCGCTGTGTTCGTTATTTGGCAAGGTCCTTTAGACGAGAGTTGCAACGATAAATCCGTAAGCGTAACTGATGTGCTTCTCGGAGTACGAGAGAGGAGATTAAAACTTCCTCTGTGTATTCCGAGAGAAAACATTTTCGGGGATCGTAATAGACATAATGGGGTTCACTACTACGCCATTTTTCAGCTGGGGGAATTCGCTATTGCTAAGCAGAAATGCCTACTGTAATAAAATAGTATAAGATTTTCTATTACTATGCTGGCATACTGAAATGAGGAAGAAGTTTTGGATGAGCTAATTCGTATATACATTTTGTAAATCACGTTTTCAGTCTCTTTCATAACAATTTTCCTTCATAACTTCATACCATATATGCCAGGTTAAGCGAACTTCTTAAACAAATAGAAGTACTTAAGACAACATTTTTGTGTTGTGATAACTTCGCCGAATTGCCTCTTTCGTGGAATTTTTGAACGCATTAAACGAGAAATTAGGCGGATTTCTGACTCATTTTGGAATAAGTGTAATCTGGCTACTCTGATGCGATTTAAGACTTCCATTAGCAGCACCGCTCGTTAAAGCAGGGAAGTAGATTTCAGGACCATCCGATTTCAAAATAAGAGAGACGGCCCATTATCGGCTTGACCGGGGTGTGGATTAACCGAGTTGGAAGTAAACGAAGCATGAAGTTTAGATTTTCTTTCTCTCTCTTTTCGCATACTACACCCCAAATCTGGCTAAATCGCTTTCAGAGTGGTATATTATCAATTATGTTATCTGTTATTAATAAACATTCTTAATAATATACTATATTGCTCAATTTATATGAATTTTAAAAATTTTTGGAGTTTTTTGAGCAAATCATCCTTATTAGTGTGTATCAAATTGATGATTACCTTTATTCCCAACTATCCCGGATAATAGAGAGCCAATAGCACGCTTATTCCGCGAACGATACGAGATAATAAAAAATGAAGGTATTTAGGTAACGGTGCATGCACCCCGTTGCACCAGGGCCCGGGAGAGGGGGGTCATCCGGTCGAAATATCCGAGCTGAATTAGGGGCCTGCACTGAAACTTTTTCCCTGGTTAGCATTAAGGCCCAGAAAGTACTGTGTCATAGTCTCCGCGGCTGCGGGCTCTTTATGTATAAAGTTATGTAATTAATGGCAACTTTATTGTCTACGTGGAAACCCAAAACTATTCTTCGTTCAAAGCCTATAATGGAATTTGTTAAGTAATTCCGTTTATCTTTAACTATATCTATGTAACACTATGACAATCCTTTTGCCGCATCTATCGTTCTGGGAGCAGCCGAACCATTATTTATCACCTTTAACTTTCCCTTGCAATGTTTCGAGTTTCAGCATGGTTCTCGGTGTCCAATAACTTTCCACAAACTCTTTGGTTACTTCCGCGTCTTTAGTATCTCGAATAGGGTTGTACATATGGGGGCCATTTTCTGAATAACTCTTTTCGTTTAATTGGATGAGACTGATAATGGACAGCCTATTGGTCATAACCTCGCAAATAAAGTGCTAATCTACCTATCTATCTACTACAAACAGCTGTGTAAAGAAGAATCCTCACTTAAGTTAGATCCATCACAAAGCAGATGACTATCGCCCGAAAATAAATTAATCATTCGTATTGCGATTATTCTCTCAAGTCTTTTGTTTTTTTATTATTTTGTCGCTCTTTCATTTTTTTCAGTTCCATACATTTAGCACGTCCTCTCTTTTAAATTATCCCTTATTTTCCGTATCCATCATTTTCCCGTATCCACCTTTCTTTTATCTCGACTACTCGCTAAACGAGGTTCTTGTATGTATATTAATAAGAGTCGATGTAATTAAGTGTGGTGCGACTTAAATATCAGGGCGGGAAAGGATCGAATGGAGTGGGCGGCAGATGTGCGCGCCAAATCGGTATCCATGGAAACGGGATCGATCCCAGACGACGTCTGGATGTCATCCGATTTTGCTCTCCGAAATTCGCTTCATTTGGATTTTCGCACTCCCCGACCAATCCCTTCAGATAAACACGCAATCCAAGCATTTACGCGATTGGGAATCGCTCACCTTTGCCTTTCTTTTAACACCTATTTTTGTATCTGCGATACTTCTGAAACAACTCTTATTAGTTACATACATCCCATATAGTTTCTAATCGGCTGAACTCGCTCACATCATGAACATCTCAGATTTTATTTTTCACTTTCCTTCTTATTTGAATTCTCGGAGTAGAACGTGCTAAATTTGAGGCGTTCAAATACTTCCCGAAATCCACCGCGTCTTAAATCAATATTGTCGTGATGCATTGTTTCCATTAATAATGGAATGCCTTGGCAAATAAATTACAGTCAAGGATAATCCTTCTCGACCGATCTCGGGATTTTTTTTTTCATTTTCCCGAATCTCGAGAAAACTTGACCGGGAAATCGGAAAAATTGGCTCTTACATCCTGTAAGATAAAGCAGTTACAGCCTAAAGCAACATAGAAGCAAATCCTTTCCACAGAAAGGAAATATTAGGCTTTTATTTAATAAATGTTCTAATTTTTTAATTTGCTCTATCAATGCCGATGAACTTCTCTTATGAAGGAATTGAACTCACACGAAGTGATGCGTGCTCTCAACTTGAAGATGCCTTTAGACGAAGATTTGGACTACGGGAAATGAAGTGTTCTATATCGAGTGAGTGAATTTGTTGGGAAACCAAAATCTCAGTTCTGATCGGGAAACTACTGACGTTAGTTACTGACTTTTACTCCAGAATACCAAATTTATATTATGTGAAGTGTTTTGAAATTATTTCAACCAGTGATGTTAGACGTTTCTAAGTGTGAAATTTCGTTCGGTCTCTAAGTACGAAATTTTATTTAGTAACATTTTGCGTCAATGTTTTATATCCGGGAATCTCTCTAAACGTTCCAACCGGGCTAACTCCGGTGGTTCAACTTTTTCTGGGCCTTTTCCCTTATTTAACACATACTGATGTAACCGTTGTCACAGATGGTCATCGAATAACAAATGAAATGAAATGAAAAAGTACTTCGGGAATACCCGAGAATTCCTTGGATTTACAGTTTCCAAAATTTCGGGTAACCCCTGGCGAGAAGTAATTTAAGTCGGGCGATAGTGAGCGGCCTCCGGGTAGCTTGAAGACTACCTGATTGCGATGCATCTGCTATCAAATCATTCAATTTCCTGGGAATTTTTACTCAAAAGAAGCCGTAGGATTTTTCACTTACTATAAAATAATGCATATTATGAGAATTTATTGAGAGAAATATCGTTCAGTTCGCTCAGTTATGTTCATTATTCAGCGGCATATGAAATATAAGAGTGTAGAAGCTGTTTATTCAGAGCATTTGGAGCTAAATCACTGAAAAACAATTCTTCCTCTCGATGGTATACGAGTTTTGATAATTCGATAAATTTTCAGTCTAATGCTTCGTATGGACATTAAGCTACTAACTTTTTCTTCGTTATTGCTGTACTGTAATAGGTATAATAGGTTTTTAAGTTAATTGTCCCAATTAACTTAAAAACGGAATGAAAATGGTTGGAATAGAAACTAAATAGATCTTCCCACAGAAGAACAAAGAACACGTAATGGGTTAATGGGTGGACGTTGAAATGCGAATTTGGTCTCTTTATAAAGCTCTCAATCGGATTTTAGTGATAATAATTTGGGCTTAAATTTTATTTTATACGAATTTATATTTAACGGAATCTGGTGTTCCCTCGGCAACCCCTGACGGTACATTCCTGGTCGCGTAACAGCCTTGTTAAACAGGAATTCTAAAATAAATATCGAAATTGTAGTTAAATTAAGGTGTGAAATCTGAGCTGGAGAAAGTATTTGTGCCTTGCTGTAGTATTTAGTGAAGAACCTTTATTCTCTTTTGGTATGAATATTAGGCGAGCCGAAATTAGGTCCGTACAAGGAAGCGCACATTCTATAAAGATAAATAAAAAAAATCGATTTGTTTAAGTTATTTATTATTTTTCGAAATATGTCCGGATTTTCATTTAAAATAATATAAACATTTATGTTTAGAAAGGCTCTCATTGTCATTGCACTAATTACTAACGATATAATGAAGTATATATAATTACTAACGCTATAATGAAGTATAACGCTAAAAATGAAGATGATGTCCTGCAGACCTTGAACAGCAATAAACGGCTGAAGATATCGATTGACATGCTCAAATCATCATTTGGAGTTCTTTTAACTCACACGAAACGTCTTTATTGCTGAACATAGACTTACAATTAACGATAAAATATCAAATCAACTACTTGGGCCGTGACTTGGTGGTTGAACTCGTTGAAGGAACAAGAAAAGGTTAAAACTTTTACCAACCACAATATTTATTAGAAACGACCGTGGTTTCGATTCATGGAGTCATCATTAGGTCAATAGACAGTAAATTTACAATAAAGTTGTTAAAGTTTTGACTTTTATTATACATTCTTGATCTTTTTATCAATAACGAAAGATGATGATTGATGTTTCCCAAGGAATTGAAAATTCCCAACGAAAAACGGACGTGGAAAAAGTGCGACCGGTCCTGCCTGGGCTCGAACCCCGAGCGGCTGCTCTAAGCAAAATGTCTGCAAGATAGCTTAATTGAATGAGTCATATGTCTCGAATTTGAAATTGTGTATCGATTAATTTTGAAATGAGTAACCCTCGGTGTGATGGATAGAAGGGGGAGGAAATATGAGAGTGTTAATTCCGGCTTGAGGACGTAAGTCGGGCAATTTGCGTGAAAGGGAAAGCATCGTCGAAGGGATTCTTCCGCCGTGATGAGAGTTTTTGATCGTGACGGCCCCACTTGTACACTTCCGGCGAGTGTCTACCGTCAGCCTCTCGTCCACAGGAAATGCTCGCTAGAGAGCAGTTTTTCCCAAGTGCATCTCACGAGGTTTGGCGAAAAGGCTATTCAGTCGTTATGATCGTCAGATCCTTCGCCATCTCTCCTATACTCTTGGAATGTTTCGGAAGTTAATCATAGCCCGCAGGTTTGGGAGGACGTAATGGGCATTGGGCGCAAACATTTTGACTAGGGCCGCACTGTGCATCGATGCCCTCAACTTTCTGATCTACCAAATGTATCAGTTGTCATCCTTATTTCGATCACCGATCATCTTCTTTGAAACGTTCAAACATTGAAGGTATGAAATTAGATACGGAATACAATAGATGCCATTTCATGTGCTTTGGTCAAGGAACGTCGAAATAAGCTCTCAACTAATTGCGTCGGAAACGGTGGCTTAATTAGCGAAGCAATAAGTGTTTTTAAGACTGTCCTTATTTTCATCAATATTTTCGATAGCGTATTTCAAGTATATTTCGGCGAGAGCAATGCAGGGTTTAATCTCCGATGAGGGACATGATGTTGTCTCGTTACCGAGAATGAATTGCGAAAATATGTGAATGAATAGGTCCAAATGGTTTAGAAGAGTAATAGGGTGGCGTGGAAGTCATTGTGCCGACTCCCAATATAAATGCCGCCTGGCATATTCCTATATTCCTCGAAGGGATGCCACGCCAATGACTATATGTCCATATAATGCGTGTTTGGCAGGGATAGCAATTCTGGATACCGGAATCTCGTTCTGAATGACCATCCAGGATCAGTTTGATAGAAATCCCGTAATTTCGGTATTAATGTGTCTACTTGGGCGCCTCAAGCTCCCGTTTGATGCGGGGAAAACGATCGCATGATCGGTCATCAATTTATTTTTATTCAGGGATGCATTTTTGTAAACATACAACGAGAATGAGCGATAGAAACACGTGAGCATTCAAGTTGGTTTCTCTAAGTTTTGTGAATATATATATATTCTTTGAGGAAAATCTTACCTTGAATGTACTTTTTGTAACTAAAAGATTTTTGTCAAGTTTAAACATGCTTCAGTAATTACTAGAACACATTAAAATTACTATTTTCTTTTGAGTATTTACTATATAGCCGAATTTCCGGTCGATTCCCAAAATTAGAAATGCAAAACAAATTGCAGTTGCTCAAGAAAATTCTAGACAGTTAATATAATTAACGGGGTAGAAACGGAATAGATACTTACTCAACGAAAGCACATTTTGTCGATTCGGCATTTGTGAAATTACGTCGACTGGCAATCGGTCACTTTTAAATGTGTGTGTGTAATATGCAAGCGAAGGACTTAAGAGAGTAGAAATTAAAATGACCAAAAGAAGTCCTTAAGTAAGAATGCAGGCGTAAGGCATCCTTAGGGTTCAACATCTAACGAAATTTTCTTTGAACACGTAATTTTTGTTAAAAATCACCTCAAGTTCCCCAACATTTTCCCTTTTCTACGAACAGATGAATTTCTTATTTAACGCCTCCTTTATACTGACAATGCAGCAAATATTGCTCTCCCTGGTAATGTGTAAAATCAAGCTGATTAAGAAACACTCCTAATTGCTCGCAAATTCGACCCCTCGATTCGTCATCATAAACGCAAAATGCTAAAATTACCTCCTCTTCATATAGTCTCTTTAATTCTTAACTTTTAAATGGACCTGAATTCCCTGCGTATTCTTATGGGAATATGCATGAGCTCGGATTCAACAAACTGACTTGGTCGTCAGGATCGTCAGGTTGTTTACAAACTCAAAATTTCACAAAATGTTTGTGTTTTTTAGCAAAATTCTCACGAATTTGAACCGAAAGAAATAATCCACCTCCAAAATGAGAATCTTTATTCAACTTTCTTTCTATTGGTCATTGTTTTGATTTCGTTTTTCGTTATTACTTAATTTCTCTATCGTTTTATTTCGTACGACATTTCTTTTCCAATTTAATTTTGCAAAACAAATAAACCATGCAAGCGATAAAAATGAACTTAAATGCATTCGTTGTGGACATACTTTGACTCGTCTGGGGTTGAACCGTTCAGTAAATAAGAGGCAGCTTATTATCTGCGCAGGGAATAAATTTAAGAGTCTTTAAAGTCTGAAGGTTTTGTAGCTTTTGGCTCTCGAGTTTTTTTAAATGCATACAAACATGCAAACTTTTTGCTTTATTTATATTATTTCTCACGGATATTGTTTTATTTAGGTTTAAACTTCAGAAAGAATCATTTTTAAGTAATTTTACGTTGCTACTGTGCATACACGGTGCTGTCAGTGACTCCTTGATATGAAAATTTTTCTCCTCAAATATAGGAAGTTTTTTCGTTTCCAACCTTATTTCCCCAACTCCTGGAGGGAGAATATTACAACCTCTGCATTGTAATTCCTAATTGTTTCCATCGTGTAATTTGGCTACAGGTGATATTCTACGACAGCGACTGGAATCCGACAGTGGACCAGCAGGCGATGGACCGTGCCCATCGCCTGGGCCAGACGAAGCAAGTGACCGTGTACAGGCTGATCTGCAAGGGCAGCATCGAGGAACGAATCTTGCAGAGGGCGAGAGAGAAGAGCGAGGTAAGCAAATAGAATTTGTCGATGTTGATCTTGTTCAGGTCATCCAAAATTCAGACGTAATAAGGGCCAGCGATAGGCGAGCATCCGCAGTGAGGGGTGCCTTGAATATAATTTTCATTTCCTTTGGAAGATGGACAAGGATGGATGCAGATTTATTCTGAGATCCATAATCGTCCACTCTACCAAGGAAAGCGCGCTTCAAATCATTTTCTTTCCTTTCCTTTATACCGAAAATGCACGGACTCGTACCCGGAGGTGAAAGTCTCCGGGAAAAACTCAATACCGCAGAAAGTTCCGTCTCCGCAGATATTATTATTATTACATAAGTTACAGATGGACTTATAGTCCGGCGGTAACTTATTTCTATTCTGCAATAAATACAGTACTACACTATACAATTATATAGTAGAATATACAATGCTAATCTCAATAATACAACATGTTTGCCTTCTACAGAACATATATCATCAAGGTACACGATACTCTAATATAATACGTACATACATTTTCAGGTACAAAAATACGTTATAGACCAATATAATTCTATGCATAACAAAATTCGTTCTTTATTTACATTCCTTATTATCATACGAGTTTTTTCAGTGTTCCTTGAAGGCCTTCAGAGTTACCGTAACGGTCCCATTGAGCGGCGCCAACGATCCCATATATGTCCCCGGGATATGAACTAAGATCCCTGGGATAGTAACTGATGAAAAACCCTCATTGACGAATCTTTTTGCTTTCTTTAGGCATTCCTGTTAAGAAAGACTGCCCTACGTCACGGTATTGCTTTTTAAGAAAATCGCGCATTACTCTTCAATCTATTTCTTTTGAGAACTCATACAAATGGTTAGAGGTGAGTTACGGCTCTCGGGGACCACAGGCAAAACAATTAGATTTCTCCGTCCCTAATATGTCTAGAAAAGAAATGTCCCTTCTTATTTTTGGAATAAACCTCCCGAGGTGTGCCTTGGCCATTGAAAAAGGTGTAAGGTTTCTTCCGGATTTCGTCTTTGTCAAGTGGCGGACGACGACGGGATGAAAACCGAATTCGTGGTACGGAGAGACTTGGAGGAAATATTACGCAGTACAATTTTGATCAATTTTGCTTGGGTAGTTTTTACATTATGCAGATTCCTCTTGCAATAGATGTTTTTGTATTTTTAAGTATAGATTTTATCCCCTCCGAGAACAGAAAAGTAATTTGAAATTATCTTGAGGCTCTTTAAAATTCGGGGCCTTTTTTGCTTGCTGTCTGACGTTATTGTGGTCCACTGAAAGGAAAGAGCTTCTAATCCATCTGCGGCCGAAATTCGATCGAATATTCTATCTTACGACTAAAATTTAGATTCATAAACA
This sequence comes from Ladona fulva, assembly GCA_000376725.2. Lineage (NCBI taxonomy): Eukaryota > Metazoa > Arthropoda > Insecta > Odonata > Libellulidae > Ladona > Ladona fulva. The sequence goes on along the minus strand of KZ308199.1, from coordinate 1,586,452 downwards.
AAATTGATTTACATAACTTACAAATTTATTTCCAACGATCGGGTAAAAAAGGTAAAGAATACCGTAAGAGAAATAGATGAAATCTTCTGATGCCTTTCATTTTCTTTAACGCGCCTCGTGCATTGAATAGAGGTGTGTTTCATGGAAGAATTTTTCGGGCGCCCTTCTCGCCCACTACGTGCCAGGGACCTCAGCTGCTTCAATGCATCGGTTCTCAGATGCCTCTTTGGCACTATGAAGGAAACATTGTATTCAGATGAGTTTCATCTTCTATCGAAATCATCAACGTATTATACATTCTAAATTTCATCATCGAAATATTTTCTATTTGATATTAAGTTATATCGAAATACTTGAGGCACGAATGGGAGCCCTCGGTCTGATCTTCCGGTAGATTCGCCCCTTGGGTGCGGTCGCTGCACGTGCGAGCAGTTGAAAGGGTGCCCCTGCGGTCGCATTGCCATCCGATCCCGAACACGTGTCCATCCTGCATTCAAAAGAGACGCATTTCATTGAGTTTAATCACAAATATGTTCGATGTCGATATTTCCATGTTTCAGGAAACTGGAATTCAAGTTGGGATAAAATAGGAAAAATGATGTTTATATATCTTTCGTTTCCTAACTATATTTTTCTTGATAGAAGATTAACTGCTGCGACTTCAGCATCTTAGAAGCATGGCAGATGTCGTTGTAAATGAATACTGTTGCAATAACTACTCGTGGATTTAGTTTACTCTTTCACTGCACCTTAAATATTGTATAATAATTCATTTATTAGTCAAAAGTGTTGAAAAATATGTATGAGTTTCTCAGAAATTCATGTTTTTGGGAGTATCTCCTTGATTTCTAATTGCAATTAAGTTGACTCGATGGCTCTACGTGCCCCGAATAAAATGTTATTAGTGAAAATGTCATGTTTCGAGGTTTAGTACGAAAACGAGAAATCAACCTTATCATTTTATTTATTTTTGCTGACAATTCTGTAGAGTCAAAATTGATGACTATATATGCAGCTTATCTAAATTACGTTTTTACGTGTTTGCGTCATTAAAATTAGAAAAATTAGTTTATTTTATTAAGAATAGATATATTTTGCTGAAAAAACGGATCCACCTTTAGTTCCTTACCATTAACTATTCTTGTTCACTAGTTGTTATTTCGAAAACTATTAAAGCACTTACTATTTCCCTGTAAGAGTAATAGCATCGCATTGCAATCCTACTGAATCACAAGGAATCCTATTCTTAAACTACTTGCTATTTAATGGATATTATGTCGTAAAACTCGTAATTTTTTATTTAATAAATTATTTAATTAATCATAACGATCTTGCGTATTTTATTAGGAAAATAACGTCTAAAAAGCAATTTTGACTTTTGGGTCAATGTAACCCGACGTGAGTAGTCACGTAACCTCGTCACGCGACTACCGAACTGGAAAAGATGGACATTTTTCAGAAATGTGAAAAGCTTATGGACGTCGCAAACATTCACGAAACTCTCTTACGCAGTGAACTACATGCAATCTCACGTATCGCTTTTCGGGGTTTGCATCCTTTATTGAATCCATTTCTCACACTTTCGTAACCGTTAATACGTATCGGTTACGTATATACGTATGGGTTAAATGGAAGAGGAGACTTTAAAGTCTCAATTTCGCCCAATATAAAGAATTTTTAAAAATAAACCTTTAAAATTTGAATTTACGTACGTTTATTCAATATCCCGTTAGTTACATTCGACCGGCCACTTTCTGTCTTCGTCTTGTAGTATTGTTAAAAGTGTTTCGACAGCTGAAGTCATTTCGTACATGAATTCCCTCCAGGAATCGAACCCGGGGCCGCTTTAACTGAAGTCCAACGCGTTGCCCTCTTAGCTATCCGGGAGACAGGTTTTCATCTTACTTTTCCGATTTCCCTCGTATACGATTTTAATCATCTGCTTCCATTCATCCTTTATAGAAGTTACAACCAAGTTATACGCTTACACACGTTTTCGGCTTAGATTGCAGTTTATTTGAATTCTTTTAGGTAATGACATACTTATTAAAGTTTCCCTCGTTGCACACACTAGTGCATCGATCACTTAAATATTTTTGTAAACCTTTTCAGAGAAGAAAATACAATATTCCTTTTACATAGAATGGAAGTAGCTCTCAAAAATGTCCTCGCTTTCTAACTCTAGCCGCCGACGTGTAATTGTTTAAGCTCTTTAAAGTTTATATAGCTCTTAGTCGACGTACAGATTTTTGAAAATTTAAGAATATTTATAACCATTGAAATGAATAAATAATGAAGTTACCTCCAATCGCTGAAACTTCGTTTAATTTCCTGTCCGCTAACATGGAAATCCTGGAAAACTCAGGAAATTGGGCGAATAACCTGGAAAAATGTATGTTTAAACTCTTTAAGAATGATCGTTCTTTGACTTTTGCCTATGGCTGGGTAATAGTTCGGTAAAAATTACCTGAGAGGAAGAAACGTTTTGATGACAAAGTTGTGGCCAATTTGAAGCTTCTAGAGTAGATGTGCTCCTTTTTTGTGCATGTAACGTTTTGGTAATGTCGCGAATGTGCAACTCGGGATCGTAAGGAGTCGCAGTTACCAGGGGTATCTAGTTTCTGTTAGGGTGAGAGAAACAGCGATTAGAGCTTCATAAGAATTTGTATGGTTTAGGTCATTAGTTGACGTCGCAGTTTGTAGCTGGACTTTCTCAACTGAAATGACACTATTTATGCCACTGCTGGAACTATTGTTCTGGTGCATTATTTTAACGAAGTTCGTTCGTTCTCGTTCGTTCGTTCACGTTCGTACACAGGAATATTATTTTCAGATTTGCTTTCATTTTATAGTATAGGTATACTCTTTTAAGGGAGGATCCCCGTCAATGACTTGGGAATACATGAGAATATAATCGGGATGGCAAACATTCTCACTAGTCTTCACATATTCACATATACATGTGGCTTACAGCGGTATGACTCAATGAACCTACCAATATATAGCTGGATACTCATCCCGAGGTGTAATGGTGCCCTGGACAAGGAGGCTCTAAAGCGCCCCTTCCAAATAGGAAAAAGTTTAACAAAAGTTTTGTATAATGTTTATTTTTGAAAAAAATGTATGTAAATATTAAAAAAAAATTTTTTGATGAAAGTATTCATTTCGACAAGCCTAACATTATTTTATCTCAAATCTTCGCGCCCCGAGTGACCCTCCGGCTGGTCCGTCTCTAGGGCCAGCTCTGATGTCTAAACAATATCATAATGAATCTGTGACCTTTTTGTCACCTTAAATGGCTAATAATCATTGCATGTCTAATATTTGGATAAAATAATACTTATTTGCGGACGTGGAACACCTGGAAAACTGAAAATATTTCCCTAAAACTCACGGAATTTTTCATTGGCTTGGTAGGACATCCTGTAAAATTCATCATTTGTAAGGAATAAGTAGTAAACGATCTTCGGACATAATATTCAATCCTTAAATTTGAAAGAATGTTATAAAATAAAACCATGTATGCATTCGATCAGTTCTATTACATATTTCATTCTAGAAACATTGCAAAAATAATAGAAAACGGGTTGTATTCGGTTCTTATTTGCGAATTCTGTTTTAAAATCTTCCCATTATTTTCTGTATAGAACGGAGAAAGAAAATTTTGCGTGGAATTCATCGTTAAAGGAGAATTATCCATTTAGAATGTCAGTATAATGACTTACTAACTATTTTCCTCGGATTATAAATATTTTGAAATACTAATGTGTGCATACATTATCTGCGGTCCGCCGAGTTCAATCTCATGCGGCCCACAGTAGAGAAAGGACTCTTTTTAGAATAAGGGCATGAGTAGACGAAATGTAGCGAATGTAAGTGGAGGAGCATCTTAGGACAAAAGGAGATGTGGGCGGATAAGGTTTCGCGAAACATATATGAGAAGGGCCACCCGCTAACTTCCCCGTGGGAGGCGAACGAGTTTCGTCTATCAGAGTTGCAAGAGTACGACGACCAAGTTTTAGATATCACAGGAAACAGTTTCTACCTCCATATCTAGGAAAACGGAATATTTTTCTTTAATTTTTGATACAGTGTGGAGAAGAAGTGTATGCTTCGCATACTTTAGCCTCAGTCATGTTCATGGCGGTGATAAGACCGGAAATAATTATTCGTATGATGAATGAAAGACACTGAGGAATGACGGAATTAATTTTTTTCTCTCATCATTGAATGCTATGATAAGGGTCAATCATTTTGCTGGCATCGAGGCTCAGTGAGACAAATTGCCTTTCTCCTCTTCTTGCACTTTAAGCTTCATTCCAAGATTACGGTAGCTAACGGTGAAGGATGTAGGTCCAAAGTGGCCGAATACTTTACCGACGGATCTTCCGCTGAACCAGAAGATTGCCGTATTGCTATTACTCGAGTCAATTTATATATCCGACCTTGAAAAAGGTCACGTACTTCTAATTTTTTAATTTTGCAGCTTCGAAAAACCTGTATGAGCTGCGCAATTCCCAAAAAACAGCGACATTTTCGCACTTTTTTCAGTTTCTGCTCAAAATCACCTTAAGTATGCGTCCCACAGAAAACGTTTATTAAAAATATTTTAAAGATAATCAAACTCTCCACATTTTAAGCCCAAACTTGGCTCCATAGATTTAGAACTTTACGAAAAACAGCTCTTCAAAAATGGGACAGTTTTTTCAAAAAATGAAACATTTCCGTTTAGGTCGTGTATCTTGCCAAATATCGGTAAATGCGATCATCCCACGAGAAAACTTATAAGAAACCATTTTGTAGCTGTTTTGCTCAGCTTTAATTTGATTTCAAAATAACGCTCGTAGGTCCAATAGTTCTTTCGAAAATGGTATAAAACAAAAACTTCTCAAAATGGATTTTTGGACAAAGCAATAAAATTTTGAGTACAACAAATATCCATTATATACTAATCAAATCAGTAACTCTTTCACTTTTTTGCAATAACTATGATTATTATCACCTCAAGGACTAATAACTCTAACTCCGACGGTGGACTAATTTAAATTTCTTTCGTCCTTGAGGTCGGGAGGTCAAACTTGACAGATATTTACTGAATAGAAGTATGTATTGCCGAGTTTTCGGGGAGACATTGAAATTCGATGACAAATAAATGATGTGATGTGAATATCTGTTGGAGAAAATGACGATTCAGTATTTAAATATTATTCTTTGTTTTTTCGATTCATCACATTTTTCGTGCTGATAGCCCAATATTTGAACAAAATGGCAAGCACCTTTTTCGGGCAAATTTGTTTAAAAGTAAAAATTATGAATGGTGAATAGGCGCCGAACCTCGCGTCTTACGCACTGTGGCGTTGTTTATCTGCAGAATCTTTCGATTTACCCTGGGATGGTGGTGGAGGCAGGCTGCCTCAGACACCCTGAATTCAGTCGCGCTGCCTTTTCGCCAATCTTACTGTATATAAAACTTTTAACCATTCTCACGTTATTTTTCCGATGTTTAGGATATAAACGCTATTCATAGTAGTGTTAGCGCGTCATTGGAAATTGTAGCACGCATTTAAGCGGAGGTGAAGGGTAAATAATTATCAATTGACAAATATTCCGTTAAATGTTTTATACTCCCAATTTCGAAAATTTTCCTAAACGGCAGTTTATTTTTATGTTTTTCGTCAGATAAAATTTAAATTCTGAGAAAAAGACTTATGAGAATATTCTGGACCTATTGCTATGTATCGATGAAGTTTGAGATTCATAGTTTCATTTTGAATGAAAAGTTTTCGAATATAATGTAACTGTGAAATAGAGGTGTATTTGAACGTATTTTTAATAAAAATATTTAAACAAAGTTATAGTCAGAAAAGATATATTTCTTTGCCTTAAGGCTTAGTTAGTAATTTTTAATTGCTAATTTTTCAAAGCAATTCTGTTCATTACTACTAATACTACTACTATTTTGAAATTTTGTAAAAGTTATGAATATATTTGGGCTATTTTTATTCACACTCAATTAAATAAGAACCTTTTTCTTACACAATTAACTAATGGTTAAGCTTCCCCACCAGTACTTTAGAAGGTATGGTCCTCTATTTGATAACAGAATTATTTAAGCATAACTAATTTAAAAAAATATTTTTGCTTTAAAGCTCATTATATTTTCTTTCATACCATTAGTAATTTATTCAAAGATGCATGTGTAACTCAAATGTAACCTATTACATACCTGAGCAACTGAGGTGCTTAATCAAATTGCAAATGCATTTATGAATTAATTGATCCAATTTGCAGATCCAAAGAATGGTTATAAGTGGAGGAAACTTTAGACCGGATACACTGAAGCCAAAGGAGGTTGTCTCCTTACTTTTGGATGATGAAGAAATTGAGCAGAAATGTAAGTATTGTATTTGGTGTGTTTCTTTAAATAAAAGCTATAAATGGATTTCGTTCCTTCTTGCTGTATACAATGGTGGAGATTCTCTCGGGATTCTCTGGCTGAGTACGCCATCAAAACATCGGCGGATGTTTTGATGGCATACTCAGCCAGAGTATGATGTCAGATCTCACCTGCATGCTAACCCGAGAGAATCTTTGCCAAAAACTATAAATTTTCAAATGAGACTTCTCTTTAAATCTATGGCATTAGGCTGAGTTGTAACTTTCCTGGGGCTGCCAGAGAATAGAGTTTCTCTTTAGAAAATCTACATAGTATTCAATACTATTCATACAATAGCTTTAATGATTCTAGAGGTGGGATGCTTGTGATTACATTAAATCTAACTCATTTTCTTTCATAAAATTCCTAAGATCTCTTTTCTCTCTCCATTGCCACTCAATTAATTTATTTTCACTTTTTTAATTTGTTGGAAATGTTTAAAAGAAATGATCGAAGGGAACTCTTGTTACTCGTAGAAAAAATGAGGTTAACATTTTTGCATGACTTTTAAAAATTACATTTTTGGTGAATTGATAGCATACTAATCATTTTTCATTGTAGTTCGTCAGAAGCAGGCAGAGAAAAGACAAATGGAGGAGTCAAGAGCAGATATCTTGGGAGGCGAACGAGTTTCGTCTATCAGAGTTGCAAGAGTACGACGACCAAGTTTTAGATATCACAGGGAACAGTTTCTACCTCCATATCTAGGAAAACGGAATATTTTTCTTTAATTTTTGATACAGTGTGGAGAAGAAGTGTATGCNTTTTGCACGACTTTTAAAAATTACATTTTTGGTGAATTGATAGCATAATAATCATTTTTCATTGTAGTTCGTCAGAAGCAGGCAGAGAAAAGACAAATGGAGGAGTCAAGAGCAGATATCTACAGGGACAGAGAAAGAAAGTTGAAGAAAGTCACTGTAAGCATCCAAGTTTTTATACTTCTGTGATAATTGTTTGGGAGGTATTTGAAAAATTCTCAAAATGTTTGACCATTCAACCCAAGGATTTTGATTCTTATTTATGTCATATCAGTAATTTTACATTTGAAATTAGTAATAATGGCTGGGAGTTTGCATATTTTGTATGTGTGCATTATGATATGGGTTTTATTTTTAATTTTGGGGTAAATTGAGGTTCTTAAAGATCCCTGATTATCTTTTAATTGATTTGTGTGTTATTCATGAGAGGAAGTTAGCCATCAAACTGTGTTTGCAGTTGAATTGGAAAGGTATAGACTGACTCAAATTTCTTTTCCAAGGATGTAAAGCGACCAAAAACAGAAGATGGAGCAGATGGTGACTCTGTTCTCAGCATTGGTGGCTCGGGACCTCCTAGTCCTACCCAAAGTGATGTACGTATTTTTTTTTTTTTTTACTTTTGATAAAACAGTAGAGAGATTCTCTTTCATACACTCTGTCTAACTTAGCGTCTCTAAAACTGCCTATAACAATTGTTATGTAAGCCTTTTCATTGAAATTATTGAAGGTTCTTGAAGGCAATCTCAGAGCTACAAAGTGATCAAATTAAGTGCTTTAAATGTGTTTTAAAGGGAATCTTAATTCATGAAAGATGTGAAATTTTAAGTGAATGAGTATTGCAAAAGGGTTTGTGGTTTAATATATCTCAATAACATTACAATAAATAAACAAGGAGATGTTGCACTAATTATAATTCCCTGAAATATCATCTACTCTGATGTACCAGGTTTCGTATGGCAGTGGTGCTCCTGGAATTGGTGGTCAACTGGAGGAGACAAGCAATGATGCTCCATTGGTGGTGGATGTGGAAGGCACCCCACCCTCTCACCATCTACACTTTGACTATGGTATGGCTTTTATTCTGAATTTAGTCAATTTTCTGCAGTTGATTGGTGTCTTGATTTGGACTGAATTCTTCCTATCTTTTGTTGTTTTAAAATTGTGTCACCTACCTTCCTTGCTGGATATGTGGAAATTATTTTATACAAAATTGTTATTGATTGGGTCATTCTGCTTTACTGATGAGGAATTTTTCTATTCAATCCATTTTGGCTCAATAAGGATATCAATGGAAATATACCTCACTTCTCATCTTACACGGTAGCCCTATCCCCCCTTGAATGCTGTTGTTAGCTAATGGAATGGGGGTTGAGGTTCAAACTGGCTGTGTTCCTTTACAGGAAGACAAGAGGGCAGTGTGTTAGAAAAGGCAAAGATCCCTCTTGAATGCATTTTTAGAAAATGAAAGTGCATCACCAAACAGGAATGTATTCATTTCCATGTCACATTAATCTCAGTGCCATATGGTGATGAGTGAAAGCATTCATTTTTTACTTTTGGACAATGTAAATGGATATTTATATTGTCAGTTTTCCTGTTCAGTTCTGTCCAACTGAGAGTAAATTGATTTTGACATTATCTTGACATTTCTGATTTTACAGGAGTTGTTCCATGCAGAAACATGGAAGTAGATATGCAAGTGTTCTTATATCCAAATTTTGTAAAATAAATCACATTTTCGGGGTTTGAAATTCTCAATTTGAAGACTGTTAAAGATTTTTTGTTCACCTATTGAAAAAATATCTTAAAAATACATGATACCTTACACTAAAAGATTTATGATGAACTCATCAATCTGTTGACATGTTCTAATACCTCAGATTACTGAGGTATTCCAAAACAGATATATCATAAATTTAACTACTGTATAGACTCATGTATAGGTTAACCATTAAATACAAAATTTTGATGAAAAAAATCTAGGGTGAACCCATACATGGGAGAAGTATGAGGGTCCTCCAGAAAGTGCAAAAAGTTGAGAGATCAAATGTGGCCAACTTCATAGTATATGAAGCTTGCAAAAACATTGTCATAATATCTTATATCTTGACTTATATGAAATTATTGTTAACTTATACAACTGAAAGTTGTTGTTAACAATGTTAAATTATGTCTCTGTTAGTCCTTATTACTTGAAAACATACTTTTTTAAAACTACACAGGTTGTAATTGAAATTAATCCACTAAAAGTAGCTTTGCAGTGTTTAATATTTATGAAAAGAACTTGGTTTGACTTATATTTGAGATATATAGAAAATGGATATTTTAAGTAAAAATTTGGGGAGTCAACCTATACATGAGATTGACCTATACATGAATTTGCATGATAGTTCAAATGTAAGAGTTTGTTCACATCATTTAACCAACATTTATGAATACTTCATGGGGAGTCATTGTACAATCTTTGATTACATTCCCAACTCTTCTTTTTGAACATAGAATTTATCAGATAGTTATCATTTAGGAATCCATAGTTTTCTGTTGTAAAAGAATGTTTTTTACCTCAAAGATGCAAATATACTATATGTAATTTGAATCACAAGAGGCAAAATTAGTGATTTAGAGGTGGGATTTATGGGAGAGTTTATTATTAAATATTCTTAAATAAGAAAGTGACTAGGCATAGAATGAAGGAAATATCCGATGAATGGACTTAATGTGAGGCATCCAAAAGAAATTTTGGGATAATTGTTGGTCTGAGCAATTAAAGGGATATATATTGTGTTCTTAAGCGGTAATAGTAAAAATTAAGGCAAATATCACAATAATTGATTTAATTAATTTAAAGAATTTTGGTCATAGATTAACCACCACCACCTTTTAACCACCTAATTATCAGATACAACTAAGAAAATCCGATGAAGTGAGAATTCACATTCTCAGTGAATGATTATTAGAGATTTATCTTTGGTGGTGGAATATACACATATATACATGGAGTATCATCTAATGAAAGTCAATCAATCCAAATTACGTTCTAGTCATTACAGTATTCATAAGTTAAGTTAAACAATGAATGTGTGTTTAGCAAATATTTCCTGAGACAGTATAATGTGGGATTGGAATGTCATCAAATCTCCATTTTCTTTGCCTTACTAAGTTAACTCAACTATTTGTGCTTTTTCATTTTTAAAAATAGGTAATTATTGCCCCAAAGTTTTAATTAGAAAGAGGTAATGGTCTCATGACTTTCCAACATCATATGTGAATTGAAATTCTTTAGAGAATTCAGCCAAACTATTTTCATCATCCACATTTGTGCAATGATAATTTAATAGAATGTTGATTATTCAACATTTACAAGAAAAGTTGTTAGTTACCTTTCTGAAAGTTATTGAACTTATTCACAATGGCCTTAATAGTTCTATTTATGAATCTAGTTAATATCTTGTAGGATATGCAAACTTTAACATTTATCATCAAACACTATTTTTTTACGGTTTATTCAGACATCATTTGTTAGGTCATCCTGATGCATTTTTCCTATGTTTATCAAAGTAATTTATTTATATAAAATGTTATAACACACCAGGAATTTGGAAGAGTTTGAAATGAATGGAATTCTGATGGTCAGGCAAGGGTGGTGTGGTACTGCTTGGCATCCAAGCTCCAACAATTTTTGATTAAACTTACGTGTGGTCTTATGTTGTTGTGGTGACGTAACACTCCTTTATGATTAGCAAGCTCTGGATAATGGTTTCCTTGAAACTGTGCCATTGCTGACAGTACATCTTTGAGTTGATCGTTTGTTTGCTTGGTAGGAAAAGAATGTCACCCTTAAAACTCCACCATAAATCCATACCTATCCATACCTCCCCTGATTAATGTCTAATTTGCTCTGTATTCTTGCAACCAATCCATTTTTTGTCATCACTTATTAATTTCTCCAAGAAAGGATTGCTTTCCTTACATTATGAAGCATATTTTAGATGTTTATGTTCATTGACTTTACCAGCAAACCGTTTGTTAGCTATTAAACATTTCTGAGAAAGCCATATATTGGAAGTATTAATTCTAATCTAACTTCAATAGAACGTAGACATTTCGAGATATGTCGTTTAAGGTAGTCCATTCTGTATTTTGGTTCTTTATTTTGCACTTTTTTTTACGTCCGTATTTCCTAATTCGTGTCAGTTGTATACTCCATAAAGATGCTGGAAAACAAAGTTCATTTTTAATTCTTTTATCATCAAAAGTAAAAAATCACATGATCAATAAGGAAGATAGATGTGTAGTTTACAGAGGAAGTGATTGTTGAATGAATTCGCTAGGGTTAGTATTCAGTCGGACGCAGGCTGAGGATATGATGATGAAATCAGAACACTTCTTTAAAATAACTCGCGACAGTAGAAGTGATGTAAAAAGTATAAAATATTACTGTTTACGAGTATTTAGTGAAGCTTAGTTTGAAGTCGTAACGCTGTATGAGTTCTTCGGTAGAAATTCGTTGGGGTCGCATTTCTTTCTGCGCCGCATTGCTTGTGAAATAGTACCGGTTTGAAGCAAATAGTGACAAGCGAAGAAAAAGGGATCGTTCGCGAAGAAGCTAAGCAAAAAAATGCTGCTGTAAGCGAAACATCCTGTATCGTCCATACCGGTTTGGAAAGTGATTGGAAGGAATCTCTGAAATATATTAAATAAATTCAGACAAATATCGTTTGCAGCTCGACTAATTAAAGACAGTGATTCAGAAGAAAGGTCCAGAATGATCTAATTATCAGGGCGTTACTCATATGCTTGCATTGCGAAAATTGTAGGCGTTGGGCTGTACTACCACTCTCACTTCGAATTTCATTTATTTTTCATTTTGTTTTATTGCGAAAGAGCCTCGATGACTAGAACCTTAACCTTTAGGCTGACGGGAAAAAAATATTGTGTAAGGTGACGAAATATTTCTCTCTGTAAAACCTTAGAGGTTCTGGGCATTTATATATGTATGTATATAAAGAATATAAGAATTAGAAAAATTGTTGTCTTATGACTTCTTTCCCCAGCGTACATTGGTCACAAAATATCAAAAACAATTAATTGTGCATATTCCGTATGCTGACATTGTGAATATTCATTATGAGTTAATAGTTCACGTTGCTTTCGGTTATCAATATCTTAGCAGCAGGTCTCCAGGAGTGTCAATAAAACAAGCAGAGTTATTTACAAATTAGGAATTAATCTCTGGTAAATATATATTCCAAAACCTGAAGAGTCCTGAATTGTACCAGAAAATCTTTTATTGATATCAAGTCTTCGATTAAGTTCTTTTCTTGTCTTGGGTTATCCGTAATTCTTTCCTCTGAACCTTTGCCAATCTTTAATTTCGCACAATAATCGTTCCTAGATAAGTCGTGTGTATCACAGAGAATGCAACAAATAACTTCGTTGTAATAATAATAATAGTTGTCTCCGCTTCTGTTCCCGCCCTTTAGATGCCGCCGCCCGGGTGCGATGCAGCCCTTGCACCCATAGGACGGCTCTGTGTAAAGTATAGAAGATTGCTTAGTATTTTCCCTAAAAGTCAGTACAAACTTTCCGGGCAACCCAACGGTTTCTCATTTCGTTTCTCTATGATCGATTTGATTCCAATGATTAACGTACTTAATAAAGTCGGAGAAATTACGTTCTTGGAAGATTTTCGGATATTATACATTGTCCAGGTTTCTAACGCCTTTATGACTCTGCGAAAGTTTCCGGGAAAAATATATTTAATCGCTCCTGAAATTTATTTTCCGTAAACAATACGCGAAAGTAATCTATTGTGGAATTAGAGTCATGGAGTTCCCTTGCCACACGTCAAAACACGGCTTGCTGCGTAGTTTTGATGTTTTTCCCTTCCTGTAATCATTATACGAAAAAATTCCTTCTCCACATTGGAGATGATAACATTTTACCAATATTGTTTTAAATCGATATTTTTATTCCTCATGTTTCTGGTTGTAACGCGTAGCTATTACTCAACAGATGGCATTATTAGAACTTTGCGTATTTTTCTTTGATTATTAGACGCGTAAATTTTCGAAGAAATTAAAAGCCATGATATTTATAGGCGAAATAGAGTTTTATATGTTGGTCGTTAGAAAGAGTTTACTATCCGTTAGCCGGTAGAAACCATTCGTTAGCGTATTCCGAAAGATTACTTCCACATTTCGGAAGAAGAGATTTCTGCCTAAAATTGCCTCAAATGATGGCGGTGCGTCATAGCAGAGTCACTCTTCTTAAGAAATGGCCGCTTTCTGTGTGCTAACCGAAGTGTTTGTAAATTTTTGAATGCGTAAGCTCTTTGCTAAATCGCGTTCTATATGCAGTTCCAATGTTACCACATATTATTTGGGAACGAAGCGTGCTGGGTTGCCATCTAGCGGGTACTTCGTTCAGCTATAATTTCAGGAAGCTGCTTTTGAAAGATTCAGGGAGACCCACACAACCAGAATGGTTGACTCTCCTCGAAGTTTGCGAAAATCCCAACCGAATCTGAGGTGATTAAAGTAATTTCTTCCTGCGGGAGTTTAAAATTTCTTGGAATATGTGCAGATGCGTTTTTCAGAGTTGATAAATTGTAGCGTAACTTTGATGTTAATGTATTTTGATTTTTCTATTTTACTCGCAACGCTGCCGATTAAAGTGGCACCGCGAAAAAACTTGAAGTAATTCAAACGATTACACAGTTAATTTCGCGTTAAGATTGTTTCAAATACGAAATAATCATTCAAATAAATCAGTAACAAATGACGCTCGATTTACCTGACATAGTAGCTTAAAGAATTAAGTGAGTTTTATGTTGATTTTTTCATTTTCTGAAATAATTTTGATTCGTTAAAAGTAATGGTTTGTATCAAAACCGAGACATTGGTCAAATGACTATCCGACGACTATGTTCCGATGATCATTTTAGTAATGTTTCATGTTCTTAATATATATTCAATATTTCTAATGTATTAAATCCGAAGTGAATTGTTAACGTAACAAGTTAGGTTGCGAAAAGTAGTGTATTATTTGCGAAACGCAGATGTCTGATTTACTCCCATTTATCCTTCCTCTACCAGTCTAGGGTTTATAAACCTTTTCCAGAAGTGCTGTTTATAAGAGGGGTATCAGGAAGTCACCTTGTCAAACTCCTTTCTCAGTCTTGAATTCATCAGTATCATCGTGTGGTATTACCGAAGCTGTGGTGAGAGTTGGATGTACTCGGCATCTATCCCTTGTTTCCCTAGAGTTTCCAGTGTGGAGGAGGTACCTACCGAGTCGAAGGCCTGGGCGTAGTCTACGAAGCAGAGTACGAGTTGCATTTAGTATTCGTTTGTTCTGCTGATAATTTCTTGCAGCGTGTGGCTGTGGTCGATAGTGTTGATTGAATATTTTGTGGAACCATCTTGAGTCCTCTTCAGACGTCCAGCCATTACCCTCTTGAATATTTTGTAAATAACGGAGGAAGCCGATGGGGTGGTAATTCGGCAGATATTTCTTTTCTGCTTTTTCGTGTTTCTTGTACCGTTCCAGTCCTTGGCCCTTACATTAAGTTTCGCGTACTCCTCCAGTACTCCATATAATCCTCCAACATTTGTATTTCTCATCTGTTTGTTCGCAGGGCTCCTGGATAGCCAAGTTGGCAACGCATACGACTTCAATGAAGCGGTTCTTGGTTCGATTCCTTGTGGGGGCCTACGTGCGAAATGACCTCAAATGTCGAAGCTCTTTTAATAATGCTATATATGTTTGCTCGCCAGTTGGTGATAATAATAATCATGTTTTAATCAGGCGAATGTTATGAGACCCTTACAGTTATCTTTTTGTGGACAAAGGCAAACAACAAGGCCCTAATTAGGTTTCAACCGCCATACCTAATTGATTCTCGGTTATCATTGACAAAATCCGTATTTCGTTATAGAAGTTGAAAATAATTTGTTGTTGCAGATGGCGAAATGGTATTGAAACCGCGGCGCGGGGGCAAACGGGGGCGGCCGAGGGGCGGCAGCAGAGGAGGCAGAGGGGCGAGGGGAACCAGTAGAGGGGGCAGGAGGACGAGCGATCTGCTTGGGGAAGGGCCCCCACCGCTCTCTCCCTCGGGCTCATCAGGCTCTCCGGGGTCCCCGAGGATACCCAAGACACACTCCCACAAGCCAAGAGGGGGGAAGACTGGCTCCCCTGGAACAACCAAAGCTGCCATCGCTTCGCACGGAAACGGTAAGATATCAATTGATAATTCATTATATTTGTCGCTTCTTATTTCTTTTCATCTTTTACTTTGGAATCTCCGTTTTCTTTCTTACAACTTTTACTATAGAATATTTAGGCAGTATGGTTGCTGTGCCTGAAAGCAAATGCCAAATTTTGATTTTAATTTTATTCATTTTGCTACGTTTAATGTCTCGAAGAATATATCAGTCGTGCGGCGGAAGATGTAAAAATTACGCGATCGACTCATTTGAATTCATGTCGTCCACATAAGAGCACAAAATTTTAAAATTATATGGTACGGATTTATGTTTCTCATCGACGACTAATTTGTAAGCTATCCCATTCATATTTCTATGGGAATATTCGTCTTTTAATGGAAATAATATGTCTTTTATTTACTTGAGTCTCCTTCTTGCTGATGAGTGTCATGGTATGAGAGATTGATGTGAAATTATCCCTTTCCTCTGAACCTTTGCCAATCTTTAATATCGCACAATAATCGTTCCTAGATAAGTCGTGTGTATCACAGAGAATGCAACAAATAACTTCGTTGTAATAATAATAATAGTTGTCTCCACTTCTGTTCCCGCCCTTTAGATGCCGCCGCCCGGGTGCGATACAGCCCTTGCACCCATAGGACGGCTCTGTGTAAAGTATAGAAGATTGCTTAGTATTTTCCCTAAAAATCAGTACAAACTTTCCGGGCAACCCAACGGTTTCTCATTTCGTTTCTCTATGATCGATTTGATTCCAATGATTAACGTACTTAATAAAGTCGGAGAAATTACGTTCTTGGAAGATTTTCGGATGTTATACATTGTCCAGGTTTCTAACACCTTTCTGATTCTGCGAAAGTTTCCGGGAAAAATATATTTAATCGCTCCTGAAATTCATTTTCCGTAAACAATACGCGAAAGTAATCTATTGTGGAATTAGAGTCATGGAGTTCCCTTGCCACACGTCAAAACACGGCTTGCTGCGTAGTTTTGATGTTTTTCCCTTCCTGTAATCATTATACGAAAAAATTCCTTCTCCACATTGGAGATGATAACCAATATTGTTTTAAATCGATATTTTTATTCCTCATGTTTCTGGTTGTAACGCGTAGCTATTACTCAACAGATGGCATTATTAGAACTTTGCGTATTTTTCTTTGATTATTAGACGCGTAAATTTTCGAAGAAATTAAAAGCCATGATATTTATAGGCGAAATAGAGTTTTATATGTTGGTCGTTAGAAAGAGTTTACTATCCGTTAGCCGGTAGAAACCATTCGTTAGCGTATTCCGAAAGATTACTTCCACATTTCGGAAGAAGAGATTTCTGCCTAAAATTGCCTCAAATGATGGCGGTGCGTCATAGCAGAGTCACTCTTCTTAAGAAATGGCCGCTTTTTGTGTGCTAACCGAAGTGTTTGTAAATTTTCGAATGCGTAAGCTCTTTGCTAAATCGCGTTCTATATGCAGTTCCAATGTTACCACATATTATTTGGGAACGAAGCGTGCTGGGTTGCCATCTAGCGGGTACTTCGTTCAGCTATAATTTCAGGAAGCTGCTTTTGAAAGATTCAGGGAGACCCACACAACCAGAATGGTTGACTCTCCTCGAAGTTTGCGAAAATCCCAACCGAATCTGAGGTGATTAAAGTAATTTCTTCCTGCGGGAGTTTAAAATTTCTTGGAATATGTGCAGATGCGTTTTTCAGAGTTGATAAATTGTAGCGTAACTTTGATGTTAATGTATTTTGATTTTTCTATTTTACTCGCAACGCTGCCGATTAAAGTGGCACCGCGAAAAAACTTGAAGTAATTCAAANGTTTTAAAAACTATTTTTCTCGGACAAATGAATGCCTCTTTTATATCTGTATAGTAGGTTTTTTTTTAATATTTAAGTGGTTTAATTTTATAATGAATTGACTGTAGGATTGGAGATTTGCCATAGGGTTCGGAAGGACATTTTTTATCGAGTTGTTATTTCTGATATTGTATTGGACCTTAATCGATGCTTCAGTTATTATCAGGAAAATTTTAGGAAATTAATGTTTCAATAAAAGAAAAGTTTTTCTCACGTCTTACGATCAGAAATTCACGTAGGTGGTGGGTAGTCTATTTATGAATTATCAAAAGGTGCCGTCCTAAAGTATCTGGTGGCTTTGTCGAGTTACCCTTAGCGTAGCTGTAAAATAAGACCCTTCCATCCAATTCCTTTGCAAATCTATTCTCTCGGTGGACGTTATAAATTCCAAGCAAACAGAAACTTAATGCATTCCCGCAAATGCAATCTTTTCTTTTGCATCGACGCTTGCTTGTACTGCCAACTTAACTCATGTCCATTATTCAAAATTTCAGTTAAAGAAAATAAATCTGTGATTCTAAATGAACTCTTAGAATTACATTTACCCAATGAAAGTAACTCGTCTCTGCTTTCTTGGAATTTTTATCAAATCTCCACCAAAGTCAATGTGTTTATAAACCAATATTTTACATGATAAAGACTACGCACATTAACTAAGGTTTAATTTATTTGTGGTGCATTTTATTGGTAGCGTATACTTTTTGTATGGTATTTCATCTGAATGTTAGGTAATAGTTCTACATTTTTATTTTCAGTTCATTGTAGGGGTTCCTGTTTTAACATCTTTTAGTTACTGCTCTCAGTAGGTTTGTGTAGGTTTTTCACACACCCCTTTCTTGTGATTGTTTTCCTGCTGTGGATTAAGCTTCATTTAGGTTTTTTAATTCATTGCTTAAATTTTCCTTTTCTCGATTTATTTAAGTTATCTTTTAGATACTATATTATAGAAGAGGAGACTTTGAAGTCTCAGTTTCGCCAAATATAAAGACTTTATCTATTTATATTTTTATTATTTGCTTCTAAGAACCTCCCTAAAAGTCTAAGATGTTCATCAAGATAATGAGTGATCGTTAATATTCGTCTTTCTCAAGAGAAGATGAAGCGCGCGAGTAATTAGCGGAATTAAGGAGTTCGGTGTTTTCATTTCATACGCTGTCGTAGAGCTCAAATTTCTATGTGAAATATTAACAATGAATGCATTTTTGAGATCCTTTGCATTCCAAATGCGATGACATTTATTTAGGTTTCCCGCAAGCTGCGATATGACTTGAGGTGGAATTACATTCCCATGTCCTTGCACTTGATCATCTGTAAAACTTGCTTTGGTTTTGGAGATGCTATATTCTTTTCCTCTGTTTAAATAATATCGCCCTTCGCAAACAGTTCAATTTTATAGGTCATTCGTAGAATCCGCACGTATCGAAACGACTTATCGATCACGTTTTTGTTAGATCAATCGTAATTTTTTTCGTTCCCAGGAACAGTTCGACCATACTCGTTTCCGTAAATAATTCGACCAATCGGTTTAACTTATACATAAAGCTATAAACTGTTTGAATTGTATTTGATTTCTATTGTTCTAGACGAATTGATAACGAAGTTTTACGAGCATATTTACCAGTGAGCATAACATTTCCTGTACAAATCAAATTTTTTTTCCTTCTGTGTCTGGAGTTTACGAATTAGTTTCTGTCATAAACTTTTATTTCAATCTTTAAGATAATTTATGACGATGAACTCCAATCACAATTGCGATGTAAGTTGAGAGCAAACGCAATTTCCAATCCAATGGCTATCAAATTATAAAAAGCTACTCATCTGGATTATTGGACTTATTTCTAAACGTAATTTTCCTTGCTCCTCTCTCTCAGCCGTAAAGATTGATTAAAAAGACAAAAGTGCACCTCAAAATCGCACTATTCATCGCTCTTACTGACGATTTGAGAGTAGAGCTTTCAAAGTGCCCGTCCGCAAATATTAATGTCTTCATCTTAATGATATCGCCAATCGGTGTAATGAGACAAGCGCTCGGCGGAGACAATGGATTAGAAAGTCGAAAACGACGCACGAAAATGATTTATGTAAGTGTCTCCTAATAGTGAATCCTCGTCGAAGGGGGCAAATGCGCGCGAGACTAAAATGCGTTTAAAAAGCCATTAGAAGACCTTTTTCGTAATGCTTTTCATTTTAAGAGAAAGCATTCTCCAACTCGGCGATTAAGAAATACCCGCAGCGGTTGCCAATCATATATTCGGTGGTTATTCACTTATTTTAGCTTTCAGAAGAGAATTTCGATTACTCTTCGCTAGAAATCCTTACCATGTGCTATTCTCAGAGTTACAAAAATAATTTCTTGAGGAAATCTTTGTTCAGACGCCAAAATAATCATCTCCAAAGGTGAAAAATAAACTAAAGCTGCCTATAAATCGATTAGCGCAAAGGCTGGTTGTGTCCTCATCCCCCCTGTCATCAACTGTGGAGAGGGGATGAGGAATCCAAGAAAAGATGAGGAGTGAGGTAGTTTACTTTTCTTGTTTAGCTAAAATGCTCTAAGTAGGAAAGTTAACGTGAGTGATGCATATTGAATGATAATTTTTGTGGCTTTCAATTCCTTGGTTTAATGTCATGATACATACATCAGTAGCTTCTACGTGATCAACCCTTTGGACTAGCCTGAGACGAAAGTTATGAATATTTGCCTCCACTTTTTAGTTCTGTGACTATTTATCTAATTAATGCAAATTATATTTTATCACATCCTTGGGTGGGTTAGAAGAACTTAATAAGTAACTCCTAAAACTTTTCGACATATGTCAAAAATCCTTTATTTTAGAAAATTCTTATTCATAGAAATA
This sequence comes from Ladona fulva, assembly GCA_000376725.2. NCBI lineage: Eukaryota > Metazoa > Arthropoda > Insecta > Odonata > Libellulidae > Ladona > Ladona fulva. The sequence goes on along the minus strand of KZ308199.1, from coordinate 1,566,316 downwards.
GGGGTTCGAGGTTTTATGGTTTTAAATAACGCAAACTACTACAATGGCCTGGCGATATTTGACGGTCTTTTATGACGGCAAGAGCAACTTTTATTAAAACTTCGGTGCTTAGTTATGTTTAAAACCTCCATTTCCTGTTACTAAACCGTATTAAATTTATCTTCATTACTGCGGTGGTGGTGTAAGAAAAATTCCGTCTTTTAGGACGCAGGGAGGGAGACCAATCAAAGCTGCTTATCTTTATTAGGGATTTAAATGATTGGCCATGTCAGATATATCTCCCTGAAGAGCCAGAGAAATCTGTTTTTCTCAACTCTATTGTTGCCTCGTGTAATTTTGCACTATACTGATCGACATTGACCCTCAGGGGTCTAAATAATTAGGGGTCGATTCGGGTTTGGGAGTCAATCGGAAGCCGATGAAAAATGTAATTTAAAATTAACTTATAAAACTTAAATAAAAGAATAAAAGCAGTATGTTACCCTACCAACAACAGAATCGGTGAAATCTCTTGCATTAACCCTCGCAAATAACTGTACATACCGGTCACGGTAGCGGAGTGGTTAGCGTACTAGATCCAACCCCAACGTCCCGGGTTCGAATCCCGGCTAGGTACTTTTCCGGCTAGGGAATGCTAGTGTGTGTTTGTCCTTTGTTATTGTTTTTAATAATGGATGTAATTGGAATTAGCATACTGTATTCCTTACAGAAGTTATTATTATTATTATCATTAACATGGGGAACCAAATTTTTCGTATATGTGGAGGAGCACTTAAGAAACTCGGATTCGTGAAGAGAATATTCGGTAGAAGAAAACGTCCCCGAGCGATGTTATTGCGTTCGTTAGGCCTCACCTTAAATATGCGTCTTGTGTATAGGATCCTGCAGATAAGCGTCATATTCAAGAATTAGAAAAAGTACAGCGAAAGGCAATACCTTTCGTTAAAAATTGTTACGAAAAATCAGTGAGTGTTACTCAGATACTTCAGGATGCAGGATGGGAATCTTTATAAGATTGAAGATTTGAAGAAAGGATAAATTTACAAAATAAGTTTAGAAGACGTACTATCGTGGAAGATGTAGCCGATATTATGCATCCTCCCTGTTACATGGACCGTTCTAATTCTGAGAGAAAAATCAGAGAAATAGATGCTAGAGCAAGTCGTTTCAAACATTATTTTTTTCCGTGACCGATACGCGAATCGATTAGGGAAGTAGAGTCATGGTGCATGCACCCCCTGCCAGACGCCGAAAGGCGGCTTGCAGGGCACATATGTAGACGTTACAAATGGTAACACAGAGTTGAAAAACACTGATTTATCATGGAATTGCGATAGATAATGAGCGTTTCCGAATTTACAAACAAATGGTTAAGTTTCACCAATCTTTGATTGGTTTCCCTCCCCACGCCCTAGAAGACGTAATTTCTCTCGCTCCGCCTTCTCAGCCGTGGCGATAAATCAGCCATAACGTAACTGTTATTTATCAGCCCTTGTATTTCTCGTCCTTGCTTCCCACAATGCTTTCGGACATACATTCCCTTTCCATTGATGAATCAGGGAATCGCAGTTTTCGCGCTCGGAACCTCCGATTCACTTTTCCTGGAAAATCCCCCTCTTCCTTCCCTTGTCTAGACACTCTTCCGCCCTTACATTCAAAATTATCCGCAAGTTTCCGCGAAAATCAAAATTTCTGGCGGAACGTTTCTGCGAAATGGCTCAGTAGGTTTCAGCATTTTCCCTGAAAGTTGAAGATCGATACTCGGTCAGGTCTCTTTACTTTCCATTATTCAAAGTAAAATCTGAAAAACGTATATGTATTCCTTTTTGAGCAAGTTTAATAGCGAGGGTTGGTCAATATGTAATGTCCCACATTTTTTTTTCAGCCAAAACCAATGTTAGTAATTCAAAGTTGTAGGTTCGAATTCGTTGACGTTTCCCGAATGTATACGCATAGTTTGTTTTCTCCTGCAGATAGCATAGTTGTAGGATGCTTACAAAATGGAGACTGACCGTGACAAATGATACAGACAACGTGCTGTGATTGAATTTCTGTGCGTGGGGAAAGGAACTGTTGGGAATATTCTCAAACGTTTGTGCAACGTTTTTGGAATATCTGTAGTCGATAGGAGTACGGTTGGTCGTTGGGAATGGAGGGTGAGTGAGTCATAAGGCAGTTGAAAGTTAAAACCTGGCTCCATAACCAGAGCGAGGAGTGGTACCGACAGGGCATACATGCCCTAGTGAATCGCTGGAGGAAGGCAATAGAACTCGAAGGAGATTATGTGGAAAAATAGACTGAGAAGGTGAATCATTCTTTCGTATGTGCAAATTTCATTTTTGTAAGATAAACAGTTTTTGAGAAAAATGTGGGGTATTTCTTTTTTGGCCAGTCCTCGTTTAAAGTTAAATTTGGTGTAAATGTGTATCGAGTTTGTTAATAGTTTTTATGCTTTCAGGGTCTTCGCCCAGTTTCTCCATGTCTCCGAGTGGGGGAATGCCGGTGAGGAGAGGTCCAGGGCGACCGCGGCTCCATCCCGTCGGTCCTGGACATACGGGCAGCAGAGGCTCTCGCCCTGGGCGCCGCAGGGGCCCCGGGCACCACCGCCCCCTCCCCGTCCCCCTCGGGGCTTCGACGCCCCCTCAGCCGGAGCCTCCTCATCCAACCTTCGGATTCTACTCTCAGAACCCAACTGCCGAGTGATTTCGCATTTTCATTCTTTCTTCGTTGTTGTTGTCGCCCTCTTCAATCGTGTTTTTAAATGGAGGCCTTTTAACGAATCGTTCCGCTGTCTCGCAATGTTTTCAATACCGTTCGGTCCACGTTTCGATCAATTCTCATTTCCCAAATTGAATTTGTAACTTATTGGCCGTCGAAATGTGGTTCTTTTCCAAAGAGTGTTAGCGATCGAGTACTTCGCTCTAGGGAAAGAGCGTCTTGATTTCTATTTATTGTTCCCTTTTCTTGGCGAGTGGCGATTGTTAAGAATGTCTTCCCTCTATTTTCTTAGTGGTCCGTCGCAGTGTGTTCCTTGCAATACGTGCGTCGTTCATCGTTTTATCTAACGCTTCCACGGATTTTCCGCTAGTTACATTTCCTGCAAAAAGATGGAGCGCATTAGGTAGTGATTGCGTGTTTGTCCACTCGGCGCTGGGATCGCCTCACTGACGTCGACGTTGTTTCCGCAAGATTGTGTACTGTGATTGAAAATTTTTGGTCAAATAAATTAAATTGGTCGCATTTGTTAGTCTCGCTTGTTTTTTGTCCTGTATGTCATTCACCCAACCGAAGTAACTGTTGGTTTTTTAAACGTTACACCAATTACATATTTTTGGTAACCCTAAGATCTCTCCACATTGTAACGAATTTATTTTCCTTTAAATTTCCCTTGAATTTCAATGGGAATTTCTTCACTTGAGATATTGAAAACTTATAAGCTAAGTTTGACTTATTAGTAATATCACATGGGTTTCTCCCTCTCATGTATTGAAGTGTTACATATTCCCAGATTCCCCATTCCCTTAAGTATTACATCATTTAAGGATGGCCCGTAACATAGTTCGTGCATCGCATATCGGTAGTGCGGTATATTCTGAAAGCCCTTCTATAAACCAATCATAGCGTCACATGTGTGTATAAACCAATCATAGCGTCACTTCCGATGCACTCATTAGAACTCTAATTATTAATTATTCCAGACGTTTAACTGTAACGGTTACTGAAGCTACGATGCACTTCTTGCTTAAATTCCATAGATAATGTAACGAAGTTTATTACGGGCAGTAGGCTAATTACATTATTTAGGAACACTGATTCAAAAGATAAAATTAAGTAAACCTCCAGTGTTTGTTATGGCAAGTAATTAAAAATATTTGAAATAAAAAAGGAAATCAGAATAATTCACTGAAATAAGTCAAACTTTTTAAGTACGTGAATACTGTATTTAATCCCTTAAACATTCCGTATATTCTCCTATCTAAAACGCACCCACTTTTTGAAAACAATAAAAAACGGAAATCTTCCTAGATTAAACGCCTTGAATTCGAGAATAAACGTATTAAAGATAATGGCTTTCTCTTTGAAAGACGATTTTCTGACAAATGAATATCAGATTGGAAGTGGAAGTCTTTTTTTATCCAGTTAATGTTTTTGAAGGGAACTTTTTCAATACATCTTGCAAGATGTAGTGTGCACGATTATCCCTCCCCCTGTAACATAAGCATATTTTTGTTCTATTAACTGTCTCGAGTCCCCCTATATGCATCTTGGCTACGCTACTTAAGTGATTGCCTAAATCTCAGGAATGTTTAAAATAGAAAGATTTATATAAATTAACAGTTATGGTAAACAATTGTTTCTTTGATCATAGCAAGCATTTATTGAATAGATAATTTATCATCTTAAAATTTTTCTGGGAAGAAGAGATTGACCTATAACGTGAAATGGAACGAGAAAATCTTGTTTCAACCACACCGCTGTTACTGTGTGAAACAGTAATTCTGCATTTAAAGTAAATTTAAATTACATCCCAAGAAAAGTTAGAAAGATAAAAATAAAACTTTAAAATATACTATTTAATACGTTGCCATTAATTAGGAATCTCTTACGGATAGAAGAATCGAGTATAGGCACAAATTTGTCCAGATATTATTGGGTACTGATTTGGAAGACGAAATACGCGATTTCGTGATTCCCGTGTTCAGCGAGAGTGATTTCCGAGACCAAGATCTCTCGCGAGATCATAGCGAGAATTTTCAAACAAAATTTTGATAATCAAGAAGAAAGAGGTACATCAAAAAATCGCAATTTATGTGAATATTGGAACAATTCTATACTTTTCCTCGAAAAGAATTTCCCGAACTCGAATTGGATGCAAAAAGTTGGGTAATTATAACGAAATATAATGCGATTAACGCAACCGGATTGATCCCCTAAATTGAATTATACAACAGACAACAATAAGGAGAAAAACATGACACAGCTAAAAGTAAGATAATCTGTTGTATACGAGTAAAAGTTGCATGCATACTGCAGGCTTTGGGATTATCATTTTTCCCGCCTGTCATATTGCAAAAATCCGGTTAATGAATAAGTACCATTTCTGTCTATGAACGTTTTTAGAAATTAAACCGTTGTGGCGTCAAACCAAGGACCATTTATATCAGCATGACTACTTATTACCATTTGGAACATAGTCTTCTATAAACACCTCAGTTTTCAAGTCGCAATCAATTCACGAGGTACCGCAAAATGAATTCCGAGTTTTATGTATGTCCCTAATGGACGAAAATTTGACCTGCCGTGGCTTCGAACCAAGTATCAATTGGGATATAGTCTACCTACAATATGAAACCATCCAAATTACGTACCGAGCTATAGCTTTCTATCTTTTGGAAAGTGCAGCAAAAAAATTTCAAATTCTCAACCTGTATTTATGTGAGCGATATTTGAGTCGTCCTATCATCGAACCCGGATGAGGACTTCAATTTTAGAATTACTAATATATTTAATTCTCGATTTCAATAATCGTAAGAGTCAATTTACAAAATTCTTTTAATTCACTTTAAAGGCATAGCAGGAGGAGGCAAATGTTAGAATTAAAGTTTAATTGCTCCATTCCATTATCCAGTACATATTCAAATAAGAATATTTGCAAGTACCCGTTCTCTATTTGATTTTGAATTCTATATTTATGGTAATTTCTACAGAGGAACCTCTGGTTTTCAATCAATCTATTTTACGCATGAGGTGATCAGTGGAAATAATTCAGAGTGGTTGAGGGAAAGTAGAGAAAACGAGGTTGAGATGAATGAACGAGGTGTAATGTGAAGAATACGATCGCAACGGCGTGAGACAGTGCTCGAGCTGGGTGAGGTGCCAGGTACAACCAATCGCCGATGCCCCCGCGGATTTGGGGGACCTGTCCTCGTTAATCACCGGAATGGCTTCTTATTTGAAGCAATGAAGTTTCATCGCACTAGGCGCATTCCCAATTTATCTGTCACGTGTCGTTTTCATAGACCTTCCCTCAATTTTCTATATAGGACGCTTAATATTCTCATACATACTCGTAAAACAAGGGGAGTACCACCTCTGTGGGAAATGGATTCGCGCGAGAATTTCAGGGTATGTTTCTTGCTCAAAAATAATGGATACGTGTCTGACCGTTGACACAAAAAGGCATTTTTAAAGCAAAATTAGCAACTGGAAAATCGGAATTAGGCAACCTCGCCATACACGCGCATCACCATGAAGATCGTGAAACATTCCAAGTTGAGAAATGTCTCTCATTTTTTTAAGTAAATTATTTTTTCGCCATTTATTTTTCTTTCTTTCAAACCACAAGCATTTTTTGCCCTTTTCCTCAACATTTATTCAATAATACGTTTGTTCGGAACTCCAGCATGTATATTGTCACACATACAAGTGTCACTGATTTAGTCGTTTTATGTCGTACGAGCCCAAACGAGCAACCTCGAAAAACAATGAGATATCCATCCTAGCTATCATCAGTTCGATCCCAGAAGGTCCCAAATTCCCGATTTTTCCCGTAAAAATGCATTGTGCGGATTTTTGGAAATTTATTTTGAGTACTTCCCGGGATGGTAGAGGATTGAAAATCGAGTTATCATTAGAAGACGTGCTTCTGTAATTTAACAGCAAAGATGTTTCCCAAAATGACCTTCGGTCCGATGCCTGGTCAATATAAAATTCTTCTGGAAATAAATGCATGGTATATGAGCTGGTTTCAAATTGCTATGCATATATCGGTTTGCCTGAAGAACACCACACAATTTTTTCATATACATCATTTAAAATTTTACCGATAATATATTCGTTACATTCTCAAACAATTTCCGACTATAGAGATTTGACGTTTTCCTGGTAAATAAATTGTGTAATTATAAAACGGATTCGTGCTAGACTTTCATGGCATGTTCTTTAGGAATAACAAGTGTGAAAAATAGCGACACGACTGGGACTCGAACCCAGGTCTCCCACTTTCCGGGCAGGTATTCTAACCACTGAACTACCGTGCCGCGTCTCTCTCACACTGTTAAGGGAATGCTTTGTGAGCAAGACTGGCAGTCTCCACATAGTGGCACAACCTGCCGTCCGAGGTCCTCACAGAGGCA
>KZ308199.1:1494678-1536224 GCA_000376725.2 Ladona fulva | reverse complement strand
AGGTGGTCTTTAGGGAATCGCCGCGCCACTGCTGTGCTAGCCCTTCCCAGGTATCTGAGAGGGCACCATCTCGGGGTCATGTCCTCGCCTTTTGTCTTATAGATGCGGCCGCAGCACATCCTTCTCTTTTTCTTTTTGATCATTTGGTCAATGATCCTGTGGGAAAATCCATTCGCGGTGGCGATGTGCTTTATTGTGGAGACTTCTCTCTGGTAGTTGTCTTGGGAAAGGGGTATCTGAAGAAGTCTATTGATGAGGGAGTGGAATGGGGCAAATTTATGGATGGGGTGATGGCGTGAGTCCGCGGGGATAGCATGGTCCGTGTAAGTCGGTTTTCTAAAGATTTGGAACACGTGGTTACTCTCCTTTATGCTTATGCTTAGATCTAAGAAATTGAGTGTTCCGTCACACGGTTTTTCACACGTAAAGGAGATTCTCTGATGTAAACTATTGATGAACTTCAGGAGATTATTAATCTGTCGATCAGAGCCGTTCCAACAGCAGATGACATCATCGACATAACGATACCAGTAAACAATTGAGTTAACTAATGGGTTGCCTGAGGAAAATATTTTATTCTATAAATTGTCGAGAAAAATTTCAGCGAGCAATTCGACGATGACGCGACGCGTCGAAACCTAGGTCGTTTCATTAAATTTATCCTGTGGTAACGTGTAAAAGTGTTTCTTATTCTTTTCATCATGAATAGCTACTACAAAGTTGAGGCCGAAGTAGTGGATTTTGTTGATTTGAGCTATTAAGACAGTGTTCTTTCATTTATTTGTTGTCGAAAATGTACTCCTGCGACGGGTATTCCTTTATTATTATTCTTTCACTCGATTCGAAAACTTAACTTTTCCACAATATCTAACGTTAATATGAAATAACTAGGTTTCGATTTAGTAAATGACTCCATCGCAATTTCTTTCTGCTGATTTCTGTTTTCCCGTTTTCTGTTACATCTTGTACATCTCTCTTTCCGTTCTACTATTGTGCTATTTCCTACCTCCAACACAACTTAGTATTAAACGATCAATTTAATGGATTGTTTACTTAATGGATATGACGATATCTAGTGAACTTCCCCGTAATAATTAACGGGAAGCTCTCTCCCTCTCTCTACTTGAACTAATTTCTAACAACGGGGGTACCACCTCTGTGGGAGGCGTATTCGTGCGAGACTTTCATGGTATGTTCGTTGCTCAAAAATAATAGACACGAGTCCGACCTTTGACATAACTAGGCATTTCCTAACGCAAAATTAGCAACTGAATATCGTAGTTACGCAACCACGCCATACACGAATCACCATTAAGATCGCGAAACTTTCCAAGTTGGGAATTTTAAGTAAATTATTTTTTCCATTTAGTGGCCTCCTTTCTCTTTAAACACTCTCCTCGACGTTTATTTAATAATATGCTAGGTCGGAACTCCAGCATGTATCATATTTCTACTTACAACTAGACCAACATGGCGTCGGACCCAGGACCATATTGGGTAATATCTTTGCTGTTTATATTACAGAAGCACGTCTATTTATACCAACTCGATTTTGAATCCTTTACCACCCCAGGATGTACTCAGAATACATTTTTTTTAACCGCACAATACGTTTTTACGGGGAAAATCGGTAATTTGGGACCCTCAGGGATCGAACATATATTAGCTAGGATGGATATCTATTATCAATCCTCACTGTTCTTGAGAGTTTTTCGTTCGGGCTCGTACGACATAAAACGGCCAAATCAATGACACTCGTGATTTAGGCAGAGAATTCGTATCCTATATGTAGCAATATAATACATGCTGGAGTACCGAACTAACATATTATTGAATAAATGTTGAGGAAAAGGGCGAAAAGGTTTTGTGGTTTGGGAGATAAAACTAGATGGCGAAAAAAAAATTTACTTAAAAAAAAGGTAGAAACATTTTCCAACTTGGAAATCGCGATCTTCGTGGTGATGCGCGTGTATGGCGTGTTTGCCTGAATTCGATTTTCAGTTGCTAATTTTGCGTTAAAAATTCCTAGTTGTGTCAACGGTGGAACACATGTCCATTATTTTTGAGCAAGGAACATGCACTGAAAATCTCGCGCGAACCCGTTTCGCAGAGAGGTGGCACTCCCCGTGTAAGATGTCCCCACGTTTCTCGCCTGTTTCCATTTTCTTCTCTGCGATGTTGTGTCCCAGGGTCTTCTATATCGTAATTTAAATCCTGGAATCAGAAAAAAAAGTTCCTCCTCTTCAAGAAGACTATCACCTTTTAATATTCATTTTGTATGGGTCTAAATAGGAAGGGAACAGAGAAATAGGAAGTTCTTGTGGTAGATTAACACAGTCGAAAGAGTTAGTTAAAACTATGAAGTGTTGCGATGATTGGCAATTAAGGCTCAATGTAGATACATGTTCAGTAATTAACTTATTCGAAAGGGAAAATAATGCCAATGATTATTCGTAAAGCCTCCTATGGAAGCTTCATCAATGTTAGGTTCGGTGAAATATCTCGGAGTAACCGTCTTAAATAAAATAACATGGGGTATCCATATTCGTAATATATGTAGATAAAAACTCGGGTTCGAGAAGAGAATAGTCGGTAGGAACGAAGGAAGAGTCCCTGAACGATGTTATTGCGTTAATTTGGTCTCACCTTGAATATACGTGTAGTGTATAGGATCCTGCAGATAAGCGTCATATTCAAGAATTAGAAGAAGTACAGCGAAGGGAGATGGGATGCAGGATGGGAATTTCTAGAAGACAGAAGAATTAAACAAAGACTTAATTTATTCCATAAATTCAGAGAAGGTACTTCAATAGAAAGTGTAGCCGTATTTATGCGTCCTCCCCGTTCCATTGGTCGTGCTGATTCCGAAAGGAATGTCAGAGAAATAAATGCTAGATCAAGTCGTTTCAAACATTTATTTTTCCGCGACCGATACGCGAATCGATTAGGGAAGTAGAGTCATGGTGCATGCACCCCCTGCCACACGCCGAAAGGTGGCTAGCTGGGAACATATGTAGATGTAAATTCCCCATATATAGTAATGGAGAAACCTATGGTCATCTTGGTACCAAAGGGCACGGATTGTTTATAACCACAAACTTCTGCAAAACTTCTAATACTTTTCTTCTTCCAAAAGCTTTCTTTAAATCTTCAATGGCTATGGGTCGTGCGCAGGAAGAGGCTATAACTCTCGATCTCGCCTTTAAATGGAGGACTTTAATTATTATCTAATATAATAAAAAGCAAGCTCTTCGTCATTGCGTGGTTGTAGTATGCTTCCATAAGAAATGCATGTAAGCAATTTTCAATTTAAATCAGTTACATGCTTTTCCCGATTAAATAGAAAAATACTATTTAGGGATTCATTACAAGTTTTTTACGATTGTCCCCTGTGCGGCATTACCAGGGAAGAACTAAATTATATTTTCAGTATGATGGTTATTCTTCAAAACCCTCGTAAACTCCTCCACTGATAATTTCTCAGAAGTTGAAATTTCAGCCCTCATTCCTTTCCTCGTATTAATTTGTAAAAATTATAGGTTTCTATAATGTTCCTGTGTTGGTAGCAATGAGTTTCCGCAAGTAATTGAGGGGCTTACCTACCGTATGAGTATATTTAGTTATTAGTATTTATCAATTTGAACAATCAAATTTTGTATCAAACGGATTCTTAATATAATGCTTTCGTTTTCAATGTTTTATTTTATGGGACAAAGTAGACCTTTCCGTGTCTCTCACGTTGGGAGTTTTTAGGCTCAGAAACAGTAATGTGATTTTGAATTAATTCAGTGAATTGTACTATAGCCCATCAAATTAGGATAATAACTTTGTTCTCGTTAAAATTTTTCGGGTTTTGGCGAATAAACTTCGTTGGAGCGAATGCAAATTTCTCTTAATTTATTATTTTAACCCAGATTCTGGTTCCCATCAAAGCTATTCAAAGTAGAACACGGAGTGGCGATTTTTCGGTATTATTGCATTCTTGATTTAATTATTAAGTGCTTGAAGGGACCGAAATCGAGTGAATAGATTAAGCTCGACACTCATTGAAGTAGAAAGGACATTTTTGGTTAAATAACTTTTCCAACAGCGAATCTTTCAAGCGGTATCTTTTGATCTGTTTAAAAGTCGCTGTTAAAATTATTCCTTTCGCCACGTTGCTTATCGATGTGTATTGTGGAATGGCTGTCGGAATCCATCATTTGTCAGATTTGAAGGAATACGGGGGCGTTTACTGCTGAGTGAAAGAAAGAACTTGGAAAAGGGGTGATTTTAACCCATCGAAAATTGAATTTTAACGGCGAATAAAGATGTAGAAAATTAGCATTTGTCGGTTTCTGTGTCGACCATAACAAAGGCCTTATTAAAATTAAATACGAGAGATGATTCCTCCTCCTTGGACAACCGTAACCGTCTTTTCCATTGCACCTTGACCGTCACTTCCGTTTCCTGTCATCTCTTCTTCCCGACCCACTTTCCATCCTCATTTACCTACTCATTATCATATTCCGCATCTTTATTTTAATGTATATTATTCTATTTAAAGGCCTGTCTTTAGCGGAATTGTTTGGGTCCACGTTTTTTTTCGGAAAGGACAGTTTTCTACTTAACACAGGACAGGGATAGAAGGGGGCCTCATTAACACGTGTCGATATTGTCCGGACAGATTGGTATTTACATTTATACCCTGTGATCCACCAGTTGTATAACAGTTGCATAGCATGGGGTGTATGAAAACCAACATCCCATCAATCTTATCAACAACCTTATCAATCCTGTTAGCCTCTCCAAGGCTCTGCGGAAAGAACGATAGGAAATAATTATGTTTTTGCGATTAATTCCTTGTAACCCTAGTCGATGCCTCTCGGAGATCGAACTCATTGTTTACTGGAACTGCAATGTCTTTCAATTCGTTCTGCAACGATGAGTTGCCTTAAGAGATTTCCACTACAGGGAATTTTTCATAGCCGTGACGCTGCTGTCGAACCTGAAATCTTTACCGACAATACAGGCTGCTCTTCGTTGGAATTAGCTAAAAGTTTAAAGACAAGAGAGGGAATATCCTCGGGACACGGTGCTTTTTCCTATCAGTTCCTTATAATAACTTTTCAATTCTATCAACTGATAATACAGTGGTACTCATCTCCTAATCAATGCAAGCAGTAAAACCATTAACCTGACCATTGTTTTCAGTGAAGTATTTCTGATAGTTCTAGGTAAGCAGGTTCGCTTTTTCTATTGATTTGTTAACGGTAATTCTCTCTTCGCTGATTGTGCTAGGTACGGAAGACTAACCTCCACGAGTTTCACGTCCGTAATGTACTTGTTAGCCAGTAGTCTAGGCCACATTTTGATCAACAGATTTCATATTTATTGTGAATAATTCATTTACTTGTTCTTATCCTTAAAAGTTTATTCAGTTAAATACCATGACATCCTTGACATCGTGGCAACTGTCTATACTGACTGCTACGTACAGATATTTTAGCTGTGTATCTCAATATGACTATTGGTAGATGGGTTATTAATACAATTCAAATCAAATTCACACCAAAATCGGAATCAAAATTAAATTCAGTCGTGAGGAAATCGAAATCCCGCTCAAGAAATCAGTTCGAAAATATCGGGATTCAGATGAATTAAATCAATTAGTGAATCGAATCGAAGTCGTCCATCTCTAACATGGGAGCGAATACTTTGGGGTTTAAATTGGTCTCGTATTCCGCCTAGCAAAGATTCTAGCAAGCCATCCTACTAAAAAGTAGGATAAGTAAGTTCATCTTACTTTAGACGGTCTCCGTTCAACAAGAGCTTGGAATACTTTAAATTCAAATAACGCATGCCAGAACAAAACTTTTCTCCGTGTAAGACAGTTTTCCGTTTTATAGTTTATACAGGTTCTGGTTAAGGCAGGTTTCACTGACATTTCCACTTAAAGCTCTCTCTGGTGGGTCTCTCTTAGTCGGACCACTAAGGTCCAACTAAGAGAGTCTTGGAAAGGCAAAGAATCTAATTCCATACGATTCAAGAATCATGCTGAACTCGGATGGCCAATTTTTCTTCACTGATACCCTAGAAAACCACACTTTCGCCCTGAAACGAATTAAAAGAACCAAGAAACTATTCAAAACCACAGCGATCCCAATCAGACATTTAACGATAGTCTCCTACACTTTATATCTGTAAAAGGACTCTGCAAGCCGCCTTTCGGCATGTAGCAGGGAGTGCGAGCATCATGACTCTACTTCCCTAGTCGAATACTTTCGCGAATCGTTCGCCGAAAATAATGAATTCTTGAATCGACTAGTTCTAACATAGTTCTGCCACACGGCGAAAGGTGGCTTTCATGGTTCTTACATAGACATAGCATCTTTTTCTCTGATTTTTCTCTCAGCATCAGAACGGCCAATGTAACAGGGAGGACGCATAATATCGACTATATTGTCTGTGAACGTACTTTTTCTAAACTTATTTTGGCAAATTTATCTTTTGTTTAACCTACTACCCTCTATAGATTCTCGTCCTGGAGCATCTGATTATTGTTCACTGATTTTTGTAACATTTTGTATCGCCTTTTGTTGTACTTTTTATAATTCTCGAATACGACACTATTCGGCAGAACCCCATGCATCAAACGCATATTCATGGTGAGACCTACCCAACCAAACGTAACATCGCTCGCGAACTTTTTCTTCGCCGACCGACTATTCTCTTTACGAATCCGAGTTTTTCAAGTGCTCGTCCACATACGTATATCAAGGATAAGGGTACCCTATATTAAGTTATTTGTTACTCCAAGGTATTTCACCGTTTCTACTGTTGATTAAGTTCTCCCTCGGAGGCTGTACGAGTAATCATCGGCAATGGATTTTCTTTCAAAGGAGTTAATTACTGAAAACCTCTCTACAGTGAGCTACAATTGCTAATCATCGCACCATTTAATCATTCTATCTGAATCATTCGACAGGGCTAATTTATTCTCTGTAATTCCTATTTCCCTATAAATCACCGTGTTTTACACAAATATCCTAACTTTACTAACAGTGTTATTACTAAGGCCGTTGATATTTACTAAAAATAGTAATGATCCGATTACTCGACGGGATGCCCGAAGTCACTGTAATAAGGTTGGACCTAATACAAATTAATGCTACTCGTTGTTCTCTGTGGAAGAGAAATCCTTTATCCAGTTTATTACTTCTGCATTGATACCGACATCTTTTAATTTGTGTTATTTTGTATTGTGAGGGACCTCGTCAAATTTTCTTTCCGAAAATCTGAAAATATTGTGTTGACTTGCCTTTTATTTTCAGTGAATTTCAAGACTTGAACTAACAACACCAGGTGAGACTTGAAGGATCGTGTCTTACGAAAACGGAGTTGATTTCTCACTATGACTTTGGATGGATCGAGGAAGACCATTAACGAACTACTAATTAACCCTGTCGAATGATTTAAATAAAATCATGAAATGGTGCGATGATCGGGAATTAGAACTAAATGTAGACATATGTTCAGTAGTTAACTTCTTCGAAAGAAAATCTGTTATTAAAAATTATCCGTAGTCTCCGTGGGATAAACTTATTAACAGTAGAATCGGTGAAATATCTTGGAGTAACTCTCACGACCAACTTAACATGCGGTACCCATATTCATTATATATGTGGAAACGCACTTAAGACACGCAGCTTCGTTAAGAGAACAGTCGGTCGTAGCGACGAAAAAGTTCACGAGCGATGTTATTTTGCGTTAGTTTGACCTCATGCGTGCAGTGTATGTACCCTGCCGATAAGTGGTGTATTCTGTAAATGAGTGAGCGTCACTCTGATGCTTCAGGACGCAAGATGGGAATCTTAGAAGTTAGAAGATTTCAACAAAGGCTTAATTTACTTGATACATTTAGAGAAAGCACGTTCAGAGATGATGTAGCCGATATAATGCGTCCACCATGTTACATAGGCCGTTCTGATACTGCGAAAATGATTAGAGAAATATATGCTAGAACCAATCGATTCAAAACTCATTTTTCAAGAACAATACGCGAAAGTTATCAATTAGGGAAATAGAGTCATGGTGCATGCACCCCCTGCCACACGCCGAAAGGTACTTGCAGGGTACTTACTACAGGGTAGACATAGACTAATTATATGTTCCATTATGTTTCGCTAAATCTCAACTCAACGTTAAGTATTCGATATTAATGACTTTCAGATCACCCATTTTCGCATAAATTTCTTATGGAAGAATATTCATGATGACCTAGATTCGAATCCAGGGTCCTTTTGGAAAATATCTGAGTCGTATGAATAACTTCCTCTCTCTTTAATCACTTCCTCAGTTGTCATAGGGGCTCCAATTTTCTGTCATTTTGGGAAGTGCTTCAAAAGAGTTCTGGTATTCGCCGCAACTTTTTCTTGTGGAGGGAATTATTAACATCGAATCCAAGAATTTATTCGAAGAAATCCTAGTCAACATAGCTAGGATTCATAGGATTCATAGGATCGATATCTCATTTTTTAGTGGCTTATCGATGGGTTTTGTACGATAGAAATAGACAGCCTTTGGCGCATGTAGTTTAGGTTGTAAATACATGTTTGTATACTCTATTCATATTAACAAGTAGAGTATGGGTATATAGTCGGTTAAAAGTCTAGAACCAGAGGTTGCAAGACTTTTAAGCTTTGAAGATTAGTACGTCACGCAGATAACAGGCTATTATATATTTACTTAATGGACTACGGACGAGTCACTCTTTCCTATAAGAAATACACATAAACTTAATTTAATCTGTTTCAGGTTTTACATTTTAAAGAAAATAAATTAGATACAATCGTCGTACTAACTGAAGACAAGTTTCGTAAGAAAGGATGTCTATATATATTTATACTCTTATCGTCGATTATAGATTTCGGCTCCAAATGATGAAAAAGATCCTCTTTAAATTACATGAAAGTTAAACTTTCAAAACATGTATAATGAAAAACAATGATTTATTGCGATATTTTTCGTTAAAATAGTAACTTTCCTGAGTTCTAATTTGGAGCGATATAAATACTTTCATGGGAGAGTAGAAAATACGATAGAATGGACTTATTCAAAATGGAGTCATGCTAAGCAATTGCACCTACAAGATTTCCAAATATAGTCGATGGAAGTTTTATTCTTGGAAGTTTTGCCTATCGGCTTCAAGTTGCCAGGCAACTCCTTTGAGTTAATTCTTCGGAAATGTTACTTTTGCATTAGATTCATAGAAATTCATTCAGAATTAGCATTTCAGTTTAATAAAAGACAAATTGAAGACCCAGCATAGAACACATCCCTATATACGGGAAAGGTATAGCGCATTTATTAGAATTTATCAGGTAGATAACGCTATAAAGGTAACCCATGTAATATTTTATGATAGTTTGAGCATAATAAAACTAGTTATGCGTTGAATTATGTAACACATCAAACTTAAATACCTAGAAACTATGTAATTGTAATGTCCGTTATCATTACAACCCTATTCTTTTCTGGAAATCCTTGACTCTCATTGCACCATTTCCTGATGTTTTATATTCTCTCCTTTATTTTCATTTCGGATTCTCAATTAATTGCTTAAAATCATTCAATTCTATATTGTTTTAAAAACACAACTTCTCTCGCTGGTGCACAACATGGAACTCAAGTCCAAACATTTGAAGGTAGACAGTTACGTATATTCTTAAAAGGAAACCGGTTTTATTTTTTGAATTTTACACCTTGCTGACTTTTTGCTTGATGAGACTGACAGATTTAGGAGTCATTCTGAACTTTTCTCCCCATTTTCACAACATTATTTCCAGAGCTTTCAATTTACTCTTTATCGAGGGGACCAAATACGTGTTTCATTTATACTATCGAATGACGTAGCGCAGATTGGAATCCTGAAGATCGATAGGATCGAGCGAGTTGTGCTTCACAGATTGGTATTAATGCGACTACAGTATGTCTAGGATTATTGTGGTTTCAAATTATAGATTTAATGAATTTTAACATTCCGTCTGTAACTAACAAGATGTAGACCTTTTTACGTACCAGCGCGTTTCAGGGTAATCGGAAACACTCGTCCATATGAAACTCATGTGCGTACTCAACTAACTTAAGAAACTCTTTAAAATACCTTTTGTAAGATTATTTGAGAAGTTTCTTTTATCGATTATACAGCGTTATCTATGGTTTAACATATATTTGTCATTCTTGCTGTTTACTGGAATTATTCCGTAATCTTTACTTATGAGAGCATTTCTGGTATGCTCTTTTCACTGCATGTTTTAAGAGCAAAATTTTCCTTACTTTAACACAGCACTTTGGGATTTCTGTTTGTGTTGGATAGATCAATACTGACACAGAATAGAGTTAATTTAAGGCTGGTTTCTGACACTCCAGGGCAGATGCGGACCCGAGTCCAAAGAAGTACACATTCATAGTATTCATTCATTCATAGCGAGTCCACATTGTTGAATTATTTATGGTAACAGCGTATTTCTGTCGCATTACTTGGAAGAGTGCCCGTAAAATATATTTCTTGCGACAAGAATCAACAACTACAGACGGTATCAAGATATTTTATCTAAAAACTGTAGATTGAAAAAGTATGGAATAAAACGGTGCATCCAGTACCGTAATATCCCTAGGCGATTATCCCTAGGCGATAAAATCATAAATGTATAAAAATGAACTATTGATATTCATAATAATCAGTACAGCCAAGAAGTTATTGATTGAAATACATTTTAAATTATGCGGCTCATAGGACCAATTTTATAAACTATAATTTATTGATAATATATAGTGTTGATTTGAGTTGGCGGTTTTTCATCAAATATCACGCAGGAGACGTGTTGATGTGGAACTAAATATCGGACCCGACCAGCGGTCGAGGCAGCGGTCGGGAGATCGTTTTTGGAGTGATTCCCAAATGAATGATTCAACGTGGTCGTGGGAACTTCCGCTCGCCGATGCACCGAATGCATAATTGCTAATGCAATTCATTTCTTGCGAGGGCGAAAGTTCTCTTTGATTGAAAATCATCGAATTGATTCCGATCCCATATCTCGGTTCATTGGATAACACACTATTATTACTTTAAAGTTATTATAACTTATCTCCAGCCTAATAAGACCCACAGCGATATTTTCATCAGAAATCTTAGAAAAAGTCATTTTAAATTTTGTTATATACTACATAAAGAAGCTAGAACTCGAGTAGCAAAATCAGCAAACCAAAGTTACTCGTCATTGAAAAATTCGTCCTCAAGTCGTCCTCGGAGAGGTTGACGGTTGAGGTGCTAGGCTAGGAAATTTTAGGTCCCGTGTTCGACTCTTGGTCGTAATTTTCCACCGCTGTCGTCAGATAAAGAAGAGGAAGGTAATCAGAGAATAGATTGAGTGCATGGTCGCAAGGACGAAAAAATGGACGACAAAATAAACTGATGTTTAAAAGAAGAGAGGAATGAGTCTTCGAGGGCGAATTTTGATTTGAAAACAACTGAAAAGGTATAAATGAAACAGAGGATCCAAATAAGGTGCCCTAACCGGGGTTCAATTCGACATTCCGACACGACACTTTCCTTCATTCGGAATAGTGCAAACAAAGAACTGTCGAAATAAATTGGTGTGAAGTTTCACGGATTTTGGTTGTCCAAGTTAGTAGTTGTTTACTAGTAGATGTTTTTTTTTATTTTATGATGAGAAATTTAGCGCGTCGTCATTTTAGGCATAATTCTTGGGTCTAATTCAAAAAGCGTTGCCAAGGAAACAAAAATCAATGCAAATAATGATGCATTTAATGAATTTAGTGTTCGTGCATAAAGCGAGCAACCACTAAATATCGGGAGCAAAATCAGCACCATAACACAAATAACTGCATGAACAAGCATGAAGATTTCTTCAAGAAACTTATTACCATGCAGTTCAGCCGAAGCAACCACGTATCTCGATTTTAAAGTAATGTTAAATATTGATGCTACTGTTTTCGATATTTCGTGCGGGGCAACTACTATAATCTAGTATCTGGAATGAGCCTCTCTGATGAAGCATTCAACAATTACTAAGCAATAAATTCTACATCAGCTCATTGCAAAGAAAAAGGTATAATAAGAATAACTTGAAAATGATCGTAGCGATTTTCCACTCGTAAACATTTCCTAATCTCTCCATTTTGGATTACGTGACCGAAAAGGGAAAAAGGGTGTGTTTGTTTCCAACTGAGAAAATTAAGCTTAAATAAATCAGTTCCTTCGAACACATTTTCGATAACTTTCTCCGGTTCAGCGACCCTTGTCCTTGAGTGGTGGCCAATGGAATGGTCCGGAAGGCGCCGGCGTGTTATTACGCTCTTCCTTGGACCACTGCCACCGCGAGTTCATGCGCGATTTTCGGATAAATCGCTGCAAAACTCTCGCTGCGAAGACTCTTCGACGACACCCGTTTTCCCTGCGCGCATTTTCCATTCATTTTATTCCGATATTATCTTCTTTCAATTCATTCTATTTTGGTATTCTGTATTTCCACTATTGAGTATGTTTCTTGTATTTGTTTCTATATTGTTTCCGAACAAATGTCTTCTTCTTATCATTTAGATAGGGATATCTTTAGGTTTGCGAAGATTTTTCAAGACTCCTTCCTTTGAATGTGATTTCTTGCTGTTTTCTCTCCAAGTTGAACATTAGTTTTAGATTATATTCACCCTTCTTAACTGCTCTCTAGTATCTCTTTCTTTTATTTAAATTTCATTGAAGTTGGGTTCCATTTAGTAACAGACATTTTATACTAAATTTAAATAAAATAAATATTATACTAAATTTATTTAAAATGTGACTCGATTCAATCGCATATATTCCGTATGGATATTGCGATTTTAAATTTCTCTCGCAAAAGTGACGCAAAAAACACAAATTCTTTAATATTTGTAACATCCAAACTTAACCAACCTAATCTACAGTTCGAGTGGCAAAAAGCGATTGATCTTAACGCTCACGATTTATGAAAGCGATTTGCATAGTATCTTTCATTTGTGTCCGCAGAAAGGAAATGTCTACCAGTCGAATTGTCGCTGAACTTCGGTCACCGCTGAAGCTAATCGATGATGCGTCTTGTCGAAATGATAAACTAAATTATGAAAAAAAAATTATTTGCTACTACCTGGTTAGAAATATAAAGATTATCGGAAGAGAAAAATTAAACCCACCAATGGATTTGAAATACTTCCATAAAGTCAGAACGGAAAGAGCTTTGCCCAATTCTAATTTAGTAAAAGAAAGCAAAGTCTTAAAATTGAGTCTTTCCTGAAGTTTTCAGTCGCCAATAATTTATTAAGAATGTGCGAACATACGAAAAGAAGCAGGAAAAGAAGGAATAGAGAATATGAATGTAAACGAAGAAAATCTGCGAATATGCGAAATATTGGCGATCTTCGTTCGTTTGGCCATCGTAGAACGTAAAAGTGAGTAAATGTGTATCGTAGAAAAGACGGAGGAGAGCAGAATGTCTAACAGCCGAAAATGTTCTCGCGTATTAGGCTCAATTTCGACTAAAAATTGGGTTAAATAGGATGGATGTCTTCATCTAAATCAACATATACATGTTGTACAATCACTGCAAGCCGCCTTTAAGTTTGTGGTTGAAGGTGCATGCACCAAAATTTTACCTCCCTAATCGATTACTTTGCGTATCGCTCGCGGTAAAATTAACTTTTGAAACGACTTGTTCTAATAACTACTTACCTGATCTTTCTCTCAGTATCAGAACGGCCTATGTAACAGGGAGGACGCATAATATCGGCTACCTTATCTGTGAACGTGCCTTTTCTGATCTTATTTAGTAAAGCTTTCTCCTGTTTATATCTTCTAGAGATTACCATCCTTCGTCCTGAAGCAACTGAGTAACGCTCACTGATTTGTTGTAACATTTTGTATTGGCTTTTGTTGTAGTTTTCATAATTCTCGAATACAGCACTTTTCGGATCCCATACACTCATTCAATGTGGCCTGACCAACGCAACGTAACACCGCTCACGGACTTTTCCTTCGCTCTTACCGACTATTCTCTTCACGAATCCGAGTTTTTCAAGTGCTCGTCCGCATGTATATCATGGATGTGTGTACTCCATGTTATGTTATTCGATTTCCCAAGATATTTCACCTATTCCACGGTTGATAAAGTTTTCCCTCGGAGGCTGTACGAATAATTGTAGGAGGGCAGGTCTTATAAGAGGACATAGATTTGCTATAAAATTGTGTAACACAGTCCCAGATACCTTTCTGCGTTTTATAGGCGAGTATATTCGGCACATTTGAGTTCAAACTGATGCCTCCGTTTTTAATTCATTCTCGAAGGAATAGTACTGGGGGAATTATGAACTGTTGGTGTTGAGGATGGAAGTGAATTGGAGGAAGCGTAGAGTGCTACTAAAGGATTGCTTCGATCGGTCCAAAATAAACTCGGGCTGAGGGAGTTTAAGGGGAATCTTTTAACCCACTCGGCGTTCCATAGATACTCGCCTCTGAAAAAACATTGTTAAGTGCTCACATATGCGTCTACTAAACTTTTCCCCTTTTCTCCTTTTCCTCAGCGCGTGAGCTTCTCTTGTCGTGAGTACACCTCGTTCCTTCGCTGTACTTCCTCCTCATCTCATACTTGAGCCTCTCATTTACCACATTCGCCACCTCTAAAGCAATTCGGTCCATTCCACCAGCACTAGCAATTTTCTCTTCAATTGAGATCTTCATTTTGAAGAAACGGACAGCTCAAGAAATCATGTATGATTTAATGTATAGCGAATAAGAAATATCTAAAGCTCTTCTGATATGGATGGAACGGTAAAATTTTGAAAGAAAGGATTTGATTGCAACAAAATAGTGTTGAAAGCCAATGTAAAGAACGGAGATCGAGTCCTAGAGTTACTGAATGAGCAAATAAAATGGAATGTCATAAGACTTAGTGAAGTCAGAAGAAAATTAGAAGCCCGTTTATAATATACGCTCAAGGAAGGGAATTTATTCTATAGTAATAATAATAACATGTCTTTATAACATGTCTTCATTTGGGCGAACTTCAGTCTAATGAGACTACTCTTACAATTAACCTTGTAAAGGCGAACACAAACAACCATGCCCTGACCAGGATTCGAACCCGGGACTAGGTTAGCACTGCGCCACCGATGCCGTCAACATATAGCGGCACAAAGAAAGAAAGAGTAGCTTCTTAACCAAAAAAGTGAGAAAATAATGTGGAGATAATAGAAAGTGTATCTGACGGAGTATGTAAGACCTTAATTAAGGTAGATGAGCGTTTTTTTGTTCAGATAATTGAAATTGACGCAGCAATAGTCAAGAAAGAGCAAACTGTCGAGGCTAATCTAAACCCGTAGTAGCAGTCAGCTACGTTGAAATACAAAATCACTTTCAACAAATAACCGTTTGAATTCAGTACTTAAGCCCACTAAATAATGGGGTCGTTATTGTCCCGGTAAATAACTTTCGAATTACGGGGGAATTCAGTGAGACAGCTCTATACGTCTGGCAACCGTACTTATACATTTGTTCGCTTACTTTACGCTTCGTTTTGACCGGTAATATTTCTATTTTAACATATGACCAAGTTTTCAGTCTTATTTGTTTGAAGCAAAACCTCGAGGAAGAATTTAAAGGAAGATACAGAAATTCAAACGAAATAAATTATTTACACGTGAACTCCCATAAACTTGTGACGATACACACAGTTATGGTTCAATTAAATTAGATCCATGCACTCGTTTCAGTGACATGGGGAATTTGAAATGTCCCACATTGACGGCAAAATATGTTAGCTCTAAACTTTTACATTCTTTTTCTTCAATAATTTGCACTCACTGCTGCCCCTCCGTTATCATAAAAAATGTAGAAAATCAGAAAAGGAGAGCTCTCTCTCCTTCTTTTAGTATTCTTTCAGAAATCGTCGAATTATGGTATTTTATCAATGTCATGGAGAAAAGATCGCATCACTCGATTTCCTAAAAAAGAGCGAACCCACAGACAAGTATGTGTCACGATTTTTGGTAAAAGATTGGAACATAATAAAGAAAACATGATACCGCGCTATACCACTGGAAATGTAGTCAGTGCCAGTGGTCGGATGGATACCCATCCACATATATGCCCTGCATTTCTGCTTTCACAGCAATGGACGCGTCTCAGTGCCGAGAATATAAGTTTTCAATGTTCCGCTGCTGATTCGTCAATCTGAAACGCTCATTTATCTTGAGTATTAACTTGCATATTCTGTCACGCACGCTCTCTATTCTCATCGTCTTATTTTTCCGTCACTTAATAATCAACGAAGTTCTAAGCCCCTAAGTCCACCATATTTTGTTCTTCTGTAATTAAACACGTGGTCTTCCTTACGGCTTCCACAAGATATGCACGGAGTGGTTGTTTTTATCCCTCTTTCGTAAAATTAAATTTAAAGATTCGAAAATTGAAATAAGCCCAAAAGACGGAAAATCAAGCGGAACTTCTTATTTGGTCGCGGAATATTGCTTTCGATTCGACGTTGCGAGAGGTTTTATAGAATATATGAATGTTTTATAAAATTTTGTGGTTATAAACAATTCATCCCCATCACGAACCAATTGATTGTGAAAGCTGAGCTCATGCAATTTCCCAAAAATATATACGGGAATATTTAAGCACAAATAGACTGAATGGTATGAAATACTGACAGACTAATCGAAGTTCGGGCATTATTATGACATTCTAGGAGTGTTTCTTAATCAGTCAAATTCTCCACAGGACAGTTACATTGTTGCGAGCAAGATGACGGGGAAATTTTAATATTTTTGTTAGTTTAAAGAGAAGAAAAAATTGGGAGGCGAACGGATTTTTAACAAAAATATGGTGAATTTAGGTAATTCTCACACTCTGCACTGCACGATGTTTAATATTATTCGATTATGAAATGTTTCTTAATTCTGCTGATATCCCTAACTATCATGATTGATGTTAAAAAATGTGAAATTAAAAAGATGAGTATTCAATTATTACAGACTTAATGCATTATAACAATAATAAAATTCAATTTATATAAT
Source organism: Ladona fulva (assembly GCA_000376725.2). Lineage (NCBI taxonomy): Eukaryota > Metazoa > Arthropoda > Insecta > Odonata > Libellulidae > Ladona > Ladona fulva. The sequence goes on along the minus strand of KZ308199.1, from coordinate 1,519,136 downwards.
GCGTCAAGATGCGGAGATGTAGATATTTATATATTTGATGTCAGTAACTCTCGAAAAGAAAAGCATCGAAACAATTTCGAAAATTAATTTTAAATCAATCAATTTTAAACTTCCCGATTAGATAGAAATATATACTGTAGGGAATAATTATAAGGCTAATGGAAAATTCAAAATGTTTATCCTAAAGGTGTCCTTGGTTCGGCTCTGGATGATTCGAAACCCTTCCATAAGAAATGCGCGATTGTTAAAGCCCATTTTATGGGCTTTCCCATGGGATTATGAGACAGACAGAATAGTAAGAATATGATAGTCTTCTTGAGAAGGAGGAAGATTTTTTGGGATTCACGGATTTTAAATTACGATTTACAAATCGCTGGGACATACGACCAAATAAAAATGTTTCTTAATCAGAAGGATTTTCTAAAATAGACTTTCTATGTCTATGATAAAAGAGGCAAAGACACATTAAGATATTCACCAGCAGGAGAGAAAATGGAAATATCTGAAGAAGATTTCGGGATATCTTAGAATAAAGATACTTATAAAGGGAAGGTACTGCGTAGTATTCAATAAAATTTTATAGTTATTTTTTAGGGATTTTGTTAATATTTATCACTTTAAATTTTATTACGATTGAAGGTAAAACTGTCAGTGTGAGTAAGCTATGTATTAAATTGTTATAAGCTTACAATTCGACTTAATATTAGTTCCGTCTCGATCGAGGGGGAAATTTACCGAACGCGGTCTTGATACAAATGCTCAGTGTATTATCCTATACGTATACGTGAGGAATTTATGCCCAAATAGAATTATGGTGAGAAGATATTCTTATCATTTCATCAATCAACTAATTTTATTGCTAAAAACTGGTAAATATATAACTTTTTTGAAGTTAATTTCAGAAATATAAATAGGAACATATACCTTCATTTATATGTTATAGTTTGTTAGCAATTTATTCATATAATAATATAATAGCAACTGGAAATTTATCTAGTGCCCATCAAACTGTAGCGAATTATATTTTGTTTATCATTATTATAACTGAGAAATATATTCAATTTTTATATGCTTACCATTCAGGAATTCTTGCTCAGAAATTTAGATATATGCAATAACAAATATACTATTTTTTAAACAAGTCATATTAGGTTTGGTTATTTTTCACGGTAGTGTTTACTAGGCCTATAAAAATTCGCTTGGAACTAACGCACATAGAGAAGATGAAAGTTTTTTTCGTTATTGATTTTATAACTAATAATTGAAAATTACATAAGTTCTAATAATCACAAGTTCATAGTTTCAACTTACAAAATATTCTTTCATACCTTTTAGTTACTAGTAATTTTATTCGAAATTTATTAAGCATCAATCAAAGCATCTACCGTTCAGATATATATTAAACGCATAAAATTCACAGCTTTTGACTTAGAGGGACCAGATATTAAATTATATAAGGCTTCGTCATGATTGACTGGGGATTCTACTGGTACGCCTATACAAAACGTACGAATGGAAAGGATTAAAACGAGGGATATTAAATGGAGGTATTAATGTATGAGATCTAAGACATGAACGATTACAGGTTTAGAGTAATATTGGAGGTGAATGCGGAACATGTCCATCAGCGCATGTGTAGATAATGTGGAGTGAGTCGTAAGTGATTTCGTCGCTTCCGGTGGGCGCGGCCTCGGGTATTTCTGGACGCCAGAGTCTGCGTTTGAGCTTAAGATATATCAACCGATTACGTGGATTTTCTAGAGAAAAATAGAGGAGTGCCTTCATGTATTGGGGATGCCACCTTTCTTTGGGCCATCTCGGTTTAATAAGCGCTATCTTCCAGTCAATAGGAAATTCATAAACAGAACCGCTTTGTATTTCAATGCTATTGATGCAATACGCGACCACAACGTCCGCTTCGCTGTTCCATATGGTTGCCTCGGTTATAGAAATTAAATATTTGTTAATGGCAAATTGGTAATATCATATTCACGTTTATTTACCCATCATCTTCCTCCGTCCAACATAAGAATTAATATTTTAACCTACTTTTGTTGTTTCATATTCCCTTCCGATTTCTCAAATCGAGAAAACTATGAATTTTTACACTTTCTGTGTTCTGATGAAACGTCTTTCAGAAGGGAAAGATCGTAAATTTATTAGGGTGATATAATTTTTCGATGACTATTATACGCTTAGACAAATTGTTAGTAGTATCTCTCTGCCTACACGAAAATGAGTGGTATTGCGCGCAGAGATAAAAATGTCAAATAATTTGTTTACCGCTTTTTTATTTATTTATAAAAATACGATAAGACTACTCGAAAGCCGAGGCAATAAAAACTAGGCAAAGAAAATTCATGAAAGTTTCGATTCCTGCGAAGAGAGGTGATGGTTAAAATAATCAAAAGAAGCTCTTCATCTTCATTTCATTCACATTTCTTCGATAAATCTGTTAATAAGACTTGATCGTTATTCCTTCTGACATATCTTAATTGAAATTAACAAAAGGTTATAAAACTCTTTGTTTTGTGGCAATAAATCTTGGGCATATATGGTATTAAACTCTTGGATGACGGTGTTGGCATCGAATCGTCTGCCACAGTATATTTAAAGTGAGAGAAATTCCTCGGAAGTCTTATGCGTTCAGTAGGCCGGTAAAACTAAAGAGCTTACACCTGTTCAAAGTATTGTCTTAATAAAAAGGCATTAATAAGATCTTGTATACTTCTTCTTTGATAATATTATCATCTACTCCTGCAGATTGTATACAACTTGGATGCATTCATAGCTGCTTTTAGGTATGAACCGCTGAAGAAATACATCTGCAAAATATTGATACCTCTTGATTGATGAACATTTGAATTTTTTACCTTCGCATTAATGGAAACGTACTTATTTATAAAACAAACAGCGGCAGTATTACTATTTGTTAACAGCTCTTATTTTCAGATAATTTATTATTCACGAATTCTTAAAATACTCTCTTCTTACCTTTAGACGGATGAATATTGAAGGCAAGACGCGAGAAAAAAGAACGGCAAAAAAGTTGCTGGATTCAGGTTTGACAGTAGCTTTGAGCGCGATCTCCAAGAGGCATCGACAAAGCATTACAAGGAATTATTCGCTAAAATAGATAGTTACTTCTGATTGCTATTTCTATAGAGATTAGAGAAGCTAATACGTTAGATTAGGTAAGGTGTTAATACTCCCACTGGGATACGCCACTAGCGTCTTGAGCTGTAAATATGTATATTTAAAAGCTCTAAACCAGTTTATATTTAATCTGAGCAATATCACTCTGTTGGGGGAGCTTTGTCCATCCATTCACTTTGGCAAGGCGAGTCATTGTTAGCGGCACTCACTACCGCCACGGTCCTCATAGAGCCCGTCAGCATCCATAAAGGAGCACCCACCTTAAAGAATAATTGGTTAACGTATCCGTCAGAAAAGTCGTTGATCTGAGTTCATGCCCAAGTTGCGAGTAATTTTTTTATCGATTTATTCCGTGGGTTTTCGTAGGCGCAAAGCACCCCGTGTAACGTTATACCATTAACTCTTTTCTAAACAGATAGGTTAGAACTGCATATGGTTGGTGGTGTTAATAGACTACGCGACTTGCGGCTTGCAAGGAAATTATGCAAACGTAAATGGAAAGGATTGCGAATTAAATTCCTAGAAAGACTCCTATTTGCAGACCGTTTTGTCTTTGTCCAGCAAATGGAGCTTAGCCTCTTTCCTCATTTGTCCATGGCACAATCCTTGTGTCGGAAATCATAAGCGGAGTGCATGTAAATTTACTGAAAGTGAGATATTGCAAAAGAGCGTTGCTCGGCCCAAAATAGCCCAAGAAATGAGAGTGAATTGAATCATCCGGAGCCATGCTCTGATGTCATCTTCGAAGAATGCGCCCTTTCCCAAGGTATCCCGCGCAAAGAAGCGCCGCCTCCTGTATTTATTGTAACGGAGGTTCATGCTTCCTCAAAAGTATCTTCTTACTAGGCTGTTACTGCGATCGGTGCAATCATAATATTCGAGCTTTTTTACGTCGGTGCGCTTTGAATAATAGTTGGGGCCCTCTCAGGAATTGGGGCCCTCTCAGGAATTGGGGCCATTCGAAGACCGCGTTCTCGATTCATTCTGATTTGTCTTATTTCCCAGTGGATGTTTGGAAAGAGTCTCGTGCGCCGAGAAATACACTTTCATGTATTTATTAAATTTTTAAATCGCTGTTAGGTAAAGAGGAAACGCAAAGTTTTACTAGTAATTGCAATGGTGAGTTATGATTTAGCTTTGATTTGTGAGGAGAAGTATGATAGTAAACCGAATGAAGACGAAATGAATTATTTAGTGAAAATAGACGAAATAATGTTGTCGGTGATGAGTGGAATGTAAGTGGACTGAAAAAAGCAAACGAAAAAGTTTTGTGAAGAACGTGAAAGGAGAAAGACGACTGTGGAATTTGCTGCGATTCTTAGTGGTCCAAGGGGGTGGAAAATATATATATATATATATATTGGACTTGATACCTTAAGTGTTAAAGCATATTAAGTTTTATATTAACTCGTTATTAAGAAAAAAATGCCATAGTAGTTTATGATAAAAGGTGATACAAGTATAGAAAAAGTTTAATAATTCAATGCTGAGAAATTACACGAAACACGTAGTAAAATTATTCAAAATATAGGTATGCAATTCAGTATAAAATGAGGAAGGAGAGGAAAATAATAAAGTTGTCAGATAAAATGCTCATATTCTCCACTGAGAAGGAATAGGCAAAAGAACGCCAAAGAAGAGAAGAGGAGGCAAGATCGGGCGATAGAGAAAAGATTACATAAAATATTGCACTGATAAGGAAAATCCGGTTATAAAATAAAATATACAGGATGAAAAGAATTCCAAAGTATGGTGGAGTGCGAGAGAAAAGGCGAATACCGAAAAATGAATTTCCTGCACCGCCGGGTTGTACATAATCCTCTCGTCCTGATTTAATGAAATGGTTGGTGTGGCGCATCCTCTAGCGAACCCCAATTCTTCCCAAAATGAGTCCTCACCAGAGTCTAAATCCGTCTCGTCCACTGCGCATGCCCCATCGCCTTTGTACGCCCTTCGTTCGGCGACCTCATCAATATGTCCTCTCTTTTTATTTGCATTCGATATTCGCTACCGGAAATTTCTCCATTCCTCTCCTTTTTTCTTTCCCAGACACCAATCGCAGCTTTTTTAGCCGCCGCTTCCATCTTTACCCAATGACCAGTCCAGTCTATCACAGATATGTGCTTCAATATTGAAGTATGATTTCTGCATGTGTTGGCGATTCGCTCCTCACCTTGATGATTAGCGGAATAGTTTCAACTTTTCATTTGATACAGAACAGATGGAAGTGAATCTTTCATTCACACTTGTGGCAATATGAGTTATGCTGAACAAAGCCATTCATTCTGGTCACTCATAATGAGAGATATGTGCATCACTTTCGTAGAAATTTATCTGTCTTAGCCTTTTCCCTCACTGATGAAACCAAGCTAATACCCTCCTTACCATTCTAAGTAGACCTCATTCCCCCTCTGGGGATTTCGGTAGCGAACGGTTGAAGGGTTGAGGTCCTCATCGGCCTTGGGGCTGACAAACATTAGTGATGTTATGACCATGTCCTTCGCTTAGAATAACTATAGTGACATCCAGGATTGTGGAATACCTGAGCCTGAATATTTATTCCCCCGAAATAATTCTGATGTATATTCTTAGCCGTCTACGAAAGCGTGGTTCTCGTGGACTAAAGAAAGGAATAAAAATTCAAACATTCCACGTTATTAATATAAGTTCACCGTTCTAGCGAAATTCTCGATCAATTGGGCACTTGGCTATTTCAAACCGCTAGTCTCGCGTGCAAAAGATTGCAGTAATAATAATAATGTGCTTATCGCTGCCACGTTGTTTCCCTTTTGTCTCATTCGTTGGGATGCCTCAACTTCCCCTCGGCCGTCCGTCCTATTCTGAGAGAGACTTGGAGGGAGGCACACGGCCTTTGGCACGCGCTCCTCTACACTCGCGTGTTTTTCGAAAATCTAGTTTCCGTCCGCGCCAATCGCATCGCTTCCATTCGAAGACATTGTCTCTTCTTTGCAGTTTCCGCGCGGCCGTCGACAAAATGGCGTCCTTCGAGGCCGATTAGACGCCGTGAGAGTTGGTGGAGTGAGAATTTGTGTTTGTTTTGGGTTGGACATTAGTCCGTCCCTTCGGTCGAAGTGGGATGAATATTTGTGGTTTTGGTGATTTTGGGAGTGATGTGTGTGGTGTTAACCAGGTATGGATACCACATGACGAAAGGACTGACATAGTGAGGTGAGTACCACAGTTCCATGCATGCAGGATCATTCCAACTGCTTGGTATAAAGGCAATTTCCAAGGACTACGCCAAGCGATCCACAGTATATGAACACACAGAATACGCACTTTATGCCATAAAGACACATCCACAGGATTATGAAACGTTATTACCAGTTATTAGTTTTCCAATGCTGTCAAATTATTATCAAAATAGTCACAAAGAAAAGGCGCGGACTTGCGCTAGAGAACTAAGTAAACCACTGTTTACATAGCTTCATTTGTGGGGATTACGAAACAACCAAAGACTAATATCCACGTGGTATGCGGTTTACAGGCGAAGTTTTGCGATTCAAGATAAAAAAGAATGCAAAATATGAAAAGAATCGACTAAATCAGGAAATAATTGTTAACACAGTTAATTCTGGTTGATATTTACAGTTTTAGTGAAGCTAAAAGAGTGATGATACACCCCCTGCCGTACGGGACTGGCGGCTTGCGGGGTAGATACGTAAATTTAAGTCAACATGTCGAACGCTGTTTACAATTCGTTTGTCTTAAGCAGCAGGGCCGGCCCAAAGGCGCCTCAGGGCCATTTTGGTTGTTGGCGCGCCTATAAGAAATTTTTAAATCACTGATATTAAATATTTACTAAAAGAGAAAAAAGTGGAAGAGAGGAAATAAAATCGAAAGGCGGCAAAAACAGATGTCAGGAATTTTGTAAAAGGAAACAAGGTAGATGGTAATTATAAATATTGTTAAGAAAACAAGGATGGTATTTTTTATTGGTTACTCTGTTTCGCGCCGCCTTAAGTCTGAACCAAATTATACGTGAAAAACTTAACATTTTCCTTATGAACGACATTTCGCATTGATAAATACGTACTATAAAGCCGTATGCCTAATCATGGAGCCGTAATATGACATTTAATTGCGAGAGAAACGAAGACAGGTGTCTGCGTGGTTTGAAGTTAAACCTAGAACGAAGTGTACAGGCAATTGATTAATTGAACAGAGCTAATTGCGATTATTTGCGTAATTTCGACAACGTTTGCAACTCAATTCGCATTTACTTAATGATCCGGAGATGAGGCCCACCGATGGAATGCTATTGGAATTTCCCTATTAGAGATGCCAGCTAGAGAATCACGGGTGGTGCGATAACTCTCCGGCCTTAGGATTTTAGATCAGTTTCTCTGAATCAGTTGGGAACTACTAATTTAAATTTTAACACAAAGTATTCGATCTCAAAATCATAAATGTCGCTATTTTTTGCTTCAAACTAGAAATAACATGGCTTCCAAGTGTGAGAAGGGATTAAGTTTGGAAAAATTGAGATATTATCCGATCAAATTCGCAGAATTATATTCGAAGTAGAGATGCGATGACTACAAAATATTTATAGCCTAAAAATCTTCTGATAGCAAACTATTGTTCTAAATGCTTAAGTTTTAAGCATCCTATTTTATTTGGTTTGTATAAATCTGGTTAAAATAGTATGTCACAAAAATAGTTAATAGTACTCCTCTTTATCGGTTTATTTACTACTGTTGGCCTCAGTTAAGCCGTGTGTATTCAACGACTGCTTGATATTCTCCCGAAGTTAATTCTAAGCCTTATACATCCTCGTTATCCTTCAATGGAGTCATGTGCGCCATCTCTCCCGCTGCGTTCCCTATTTCAAGCCCTCTTTACGCTCCGCCCATCGCATCTAACCTTATCTTAGTTTAATACGTATGCCTGATTCGCGTATACGTACTTACACGTGCAAACACACTCATAAAGGGAGAGGGTACTCAAATACCAATCCAAATGTTGTATCTGGTGAAACCGAAACAGTTTTGACATTTTGGTCCGAGACAGAATGTTGGGAATGTTCTCATTCCTCGAAAGAGTCCTCCTTCGAAACTATATCTCAGTCGCGTTAGAGAATAAATTTACTCTTCCGCTGCTCCCGTAATCCGAATTCGAGGAAACGCAAAATCTGCGTAATTTTTCTAAATAAATGTGGACGTATCAATAACGTAGAGAACATTTCTGAAAATAAATCTTCTAAACGTAGAATTCTTCGCGCTCCCTAAGAAGTTTCTTCTTCTGTTTCCGTTCCTCAAATACCTGCGGCATTCGTTCAGGAAGTTTCCCGTCTGAGAAGAAACGGCTTCTTTCGTTTCTTACTTCCATAGTAGGAGGATCTCTATTCATACTGAGTGCCAACGTGTCATCTTAATTAGCTAATTGAATCTAATAAATCGGCCTCGACTTTGTGGTAGCTTTCCATCCTGAATAATAATGAAAATTCAGACTTTGACCATTACCATGGGGATCCTGCTACTATGTCCTGACGACTGGAGTATTTTCCATTTGTCTTTTGGTACGAGATAGAGAAAAATTTATCTTTCATTTATTTTTATCTTAGTTTTGTTCATGGCTGTGATAATATGAAATCTACTTGAGGAATGGGTAATGGTATGAAGAATCACGCTGATTAAGGACTCTCTGAATTAACTCTCTTCTGAATTCTACGAAAAGTGTTACTTTTGAATTAATTGTTCTTGGACTTAAGTGAACTTATTCCGCTTATCGCATTCTGTCTCAGTGAGGAAAGCAATGGCGAACTACCTCACTCCTCATTTTGCCTAATCGCCTCAGCCCCCTCTCCAAAGCCTTTCTTTACTTATGGTGGAGGGATAAGGTTCAAACCAGCCTTAAGGCTGAAGACTTTACAGGCAGACCATTACCACAGAATTAGGTCATTTATTTTCTTTCATATTAACTTATCTCGGAACTTGCCAGTGGTTTTATCGACCGCTTTCGGCCTTTCAGCCATCATCGGGCCCCTGCTGATGGCCGAAACCAAATTCACGCTTGCGACATGATGATGACTGGAAGGCCGGAACCGGTCGATTATTAAAAATCGTGTGGAAAATACAAAGTGCGGCTGCCTCATTTATTCGTATGGCGTTCCACGAAATCCGGTCATATCACATCGATTATATTAGAAGTGAATCAGCTTACTTCAGTAAATATTCGGAAATTATTTGATTTGTTCTTGCACATTTTATGACTGGCGTTCTGAATTCCGGCAACCTTTGGGTTGTTTGGTAGCCGCATAAATGGTACTGCATTATTTATTAGTAAACATATATGCACCCAAACTCACAGGGTCTACTCTACTAGGGCCGGAAATTTCTAATTGGGCTTGAGTCGAATTATAAGTTTGAAACATCGAAACGTATTGTTAAAGATTCTATATTTTAATCGCTTTAGTTTCATTTTTTTTTCTTTGTAGCATTCTACTCGAATCGTAGTAGTATTATTAAAAGTGCTTCCACAGATTAGGTAATTTCGCATACATGGGCTCCCACCGGGAATCGAACCCAACTTTCTTCTTCGAACGCGCTACCCACTTGAATATCGGAGCTCTATGCTCGAATCTCTCTCGACAAGAAATGGACGTAGTACTTTATCAACATCGCAATCTATTTCTATTTCTATGATTCACATTCGCTTACCTTTCCTATGACTTTCAACCCCTAAGGCCCCGTTAGGAATTTCATCGAACACGCGGGCCTATGCGGACTCCTATATCAGATTTTTACGCACAAGTATTTTTTTTGGTGCAGAGGTTTATTCCAAAAGGCACGTGTCCATAAGCAGATCTTAATTATTTCGTACGGAAAGAAAGTAACTTGTAATTTACGATTACATTAAGTTCTTGGTAACACGAAGACAAATTTAGGAAATGATTGCAGAAGGCTTTCGACACAATGCTACACTTCTTTATTATACTTATAAACTACACATTGCAACACGTAATGTAGGAATCTCTAAATTGGAAATTTAGGAGAAAGAAATTTTCAGGACTTCGAGAAGATCGGCGGGGCGGTTTAAAACTTCATAGGCTGCGTTTTGGATCGCGGTCATCGTTTGGATGATGGTCAACCGCGGTCTAAAAGATCCGTCGTAAAATTCCTCGTTTACACTTTCTTTAGAGGAAAAACGGCTTCGAAATTTCAATATTGTTCTGGTTGAAACAGCCGAATTCAGAATGTACTACGGTTTGGAAGTCTCAATATTTATGGAAGAGCTACACTTTTTTGTTAAAAATCGAAATAATTCGAGAGCGTCGTTTAATTCCTATGCCAACATAAACACGAGATTATAAACGTTAGAAGAGCAAACATTTGTTCCTCTATTCTTTACAGTTTCGAGTTTCCATTTGCAGGAATATAAACGTATCAATTACCCGTTACAATGATAAACAAAGAGCAATGAATTTATATTATCAGGAAAATCATTTCACAAACTGTTCGACTGGACGAATCTATTTATTTTGACTGAAATGCAAATTTGCAAAAAATGGGTAAACTAAGATATACTGTATTCCATCAGCTTAAGTTATATGCAAGAATGGCCCATTTATTTCTAAAGCAAATGAAGCACACGATGGGAGGTTAGTATTACACAAGATGGGCGTTTTTAGGTGATCAATTCGATAGAATTTGTGTGAGATTTTGAGTTTAATTTTCTGAACTCTTTTGTTCAGTTTACGATTCACACGCACGTATTGAATTGATTCTCTTTTCTTTATTCGGTGCAGAATATTTAACTACCTTCTTCATGATCAACCTTCTGTTATTAGGAAATATAAATCGGGAATTGAAGCACAATTAATTAGACACATCCGCCTCAGTAACTTATTGATAAGGTAATTTATGAGTAACTTATTTAACATAACTTTCAGTTCGATTGTGTTTCCTCAACTTATTTGATAGAGCCCAGTATTATTTGGTGGGACATCATTATGAATTCACAAAGAGAAAATAATATACTGTCAACAATAAATTGTAAATTACAAGCAAATGTGAGCAAAGTGATTCGCAAATCAACGTGTCTTGAAAATAGGGAGTTATTACTAATTTGGATTAAATACAAGGTGATTATAGATTTAAAATAAGTTATATATATTTCATAATTCTGTGATAAGCATGTAATGGGCAATGAAATTTTTCTAATATAAACGTTTCTTTAGAGAATTAATTAATCCTAATTTAACTAATAAGGAAAAGAGAAAAGGTGACTTTGCACCTAGGAAAATGTCCCAAAACGACGTTATAACATTTTCTTGTTCCATAGCATAAATAAAGTATCTGCCCGGAAAGCGGAAGATTCTCGGTTCGAGCCCAGGTCCTGTTAGCTTTTTTATGTCCGTTTTTCCTTGGTAATTAATTAACAAATTCATTTTTTTGATTGACTCTCTTGACCACATCAGATTATCTACTTTCTTTTAAAACACTGTGTACTTTTCGTCAGGTCGATTATGGCGATAATGGGTTGAATTATCGATCGAATCGATAATCTGTTCGTAATTTTTTCGTTAAAAAATTGCTGTGAAAAATTTTCAAATCTATATTTTATGTGACGTATATCCGTAAAACATCACCAATTTGGGCGAGTTTTGTTTTCTTTCATTAAAAAATATTAGTTTGAGTCAATTTGCAATATCAATCCAGTGGAGATATTTTTTCCTAGTTAATAAGTCCCAAGGTCTAATTTTATTTCTTAATGTTGTTACAGTTACAATTAGGACTCTTCGTGATTTATCAGCTTCATTTTCCTGATACCGTCCGACGACATTAAACTATTCATTCCATTGTCCCGCATCGCTTTCTTATTCCACTCCTAAGGTTAACTCAATTATTATGGTTAATTTCTATCCATTATATTAGCTTCGTTTTTGTCGCTTCGGATGTATGTATTGATGTGCGCTTTGCTTTATTGCCATAGATTCACTGTAAAGTCGTAATACATCTTTATAGTTTTGCCTTCCGATAAATAGAAATAACGTCGTGTATTTCAAGACTGAAAATGGTGAGGAAAACATTTCTTTTCCCGTTTGTGCGTTGAGGTGGTCCAACGCCAATGTTTACGTCTCCACTTGCTTACACTTTAACCCCAACGGCTCAAATCCTTTCTTTGGGGCCACAGTTTCTTACAAATACAGATGTGTTATACACATATGTGGCTCACCATAAAAGGTATTAGTTGGTAAAATATAGTTGCACTCTAATAACGGGATTTTCATCAAATTAATCGCAATTATAATGCGCAAAATTCTGATTATTATACAAATCCATTAAAATGGTACAACTGCCTTCGAATTACTTGAAATTTAAACTTTCAAGACTTTTATAATATGAAAGTTATAGTAATAGTTTATTGTGATTTGTTCCAAACACTCCAAATTTCCTTGTTTAAAACAATAAATGGACTTATATATTTGAGCCTGGAGTGGAAGAAAGGAATCAACCAACGTACACATATTAACGTCAACGGTTTTATTAATAAGATTTCAAATTACATTGAGGTGCTTTTACTGATGTTAGATTACTGAACATGGGCTGAAAGGTGGAAGAGAACACTTTTGTGTTTGATCTTTGAAAACTGACATTTAAGGTCGGTTCACAGAAATTACTTCTATTCTGCCATAATAGTTGAATAAAAGTGACTAACTCTGGAAACCGTATATGGAGTAAATCTTGATATAACAATAGTAATAATGATATAATTGTGGGTATCTCTAAAATAGTTACCCAAGTTATACTCTACGAAAGTTCTAGTGTGATAAAAATATTTACACCATTAATCATTAAAAACTCCAGAAAAAAATGCCGCAAATTAATGAATAACAGATTTTCGTTAAGTCAAATATTATATTAAAAATTCTTTTAAATACAGATTATGTTCCATTTTAATGTAAGTAATTATTAACTCACGTTAATGATCGGAGGTATAAAAATTTGGAATGTTAAATTAGTAGATTCGTAATTACTGTCATCATAGTTATGTGGCATGCGTCCAACTTTTCTGAAGAGTAATTAAAAATGTTTCCATTATATCTACAGTATGTGAATTTTTCAGAAAAATATCAAGAGCGTTTACTATGCATAACTCCCGGGGAATATCGAAAACATATTTTATTTAAAATAAATAAGAATACATTAACCCTTTCAATGCGGTTTTACATATTGTAATTTATCCCGGTGACGGGAATTTTTTTTTCTGTTAACTTTTTATTGGGAATGTTCCTTACTTATATTTATCAAATTGACTGATTTTTTATTTATTTTTTTGATGTTTGAATTAAGAAATTTTTACTGTCATTCTTTCATGACGCCCGTATCTGCGGATAGTTCGATTGTATGCAACCCGCTCGACACTGATTTTTCTCTCGTATCGAAAGGTATATTCTCGGTTATCATGTGTATAAACCCAGATTTTCCTTTCCTTTTGTAAGAAAGTGGAACGTGAAGTATTTTTGAATGAATGAAGTTTCCTGCTACCGTACCTTGATGAATGGGACATTTTTCATTTGTCTTTTGGAACGGATTAGAGAAAAATTTATCTTTTATATACCTTTGTTTCAGTCTGGTTTATGGCTGTGATCATATGAAAGCTGTGAGAGGCATGACTGAAGCTAAAGAATGGCATTGATTTCTCCCCTTTTTGAACTCTACGAAAAGCGTTACTTGTAGAGTCATTGTTCTTCACATGCGTGGACTTGTTCCGCTTATAGCATTTTGTCTACAGTCATACTGTCGTCCTATCAGAGGCACGCTTCAGCGGAAGAGAACAATTAATATATATATTTAAATTATCTAAACTTAGAGTCAATCATCTCTGAAAACCAAGAAGCGGTGTCAAATCTAGTAAGATGTCCGGGTTATGTCTGACACATTTCTTAAACAATCATCCAAGAGTAGAAGAAGTTTCTCATCCACTCCAACTGAAAACACAAGACGATCGCCCTCCCCCTTCTGGACCACTTACCCCACCCTTACCTTGGTGGGACTTACACGTTGATGCGTAAAATATGAAACCTTAAACGAACGGTTTTTTATTGCTCACAAAATGCAAACTGGGCGAATGTTCAGAAAAAATGGAAAATTTCGTCGCGCCCGCAAAAAAAAGAGAGTAAAAATAGCTTTTTGTGACTAATTCAGAGACTTCCGGAAACCTTCAAAGCACTCTATTTGTTAGCATGCGACAGATGCGTTTTTTAAGCTTACGGTTCATTGGACAAGAAATTCGGCACTTTTCGTTTTAGAACGATTTTTTTAATTGGAAATTTTCAAGAGCAAAGAAAAAAAAGTTAAAAGAATAGTTCAAATAGATTTTACACATCTCTAATACTTAAACTATTTTCTATCTTTTTCCTACTATATTTTCACTAATTATTGTAGATTCTAAACGGAATCGTAATTCATTATTTATCGATAATGACAGGTTTATGCCAATTTTGGATTATAATTAGTTAGACTGTCTTAGTCATTACGTCATCATTGTCGAATTAAAATAATATTCATTAACTGAAAAATTCCATGTGTAAAAATGATTAAAATCGGTTTTTTCTCCTCGCTTTGATTTACCAAATTATAGTCCTTTTAGCTCTTTTGGAATTGTCTTAAAATCGCCTCATTTTCTGCGAAAATTCCGCAAGCAATCTTATTAGACATTTCTGAACAAAGAACAGTATTGCGGAATATATTTAAACGAGCAGGACTTGGAACAAACGCAAGAAGATGGGAATCAGGGCGTTTAAAAACGACCGATGAGCACCAGTGGCGACACGTACTATGTAAAAACTTTAGAAGAAGATCTCAGCGAATTGGAATTAGAGTGGCATCAAATTTAGGTCTAGATCAGAAGTCTTTGGGATCTTTACTTCGACTATGCTTATGAATATAATTAATGGTATGATCTCACAAAAAATTTCAAACATTTCTAAACCAAATTTAAAAAAATTCCTAAAGCAATGGATGACATCATAATTTAAAAAATTTGCTTTACGCTTTTGCAAACGGAAAAAAAGATTGATGAAATTGCAAGACTTTACGTATAAGAAATTGTAACTGAATTAAAATATTTTTGCAGGAAGTTTGCAATGTTCATTTATACTTAGGGCCCTTGGAGGAATTAATGGTATTTCCAGAAATTTATGTAGAAAATCGCTTCATATTTTGCTTAATGTACAATCGGGTCGGGTTACTAATATAGACTTCGAGTGCTAGAGTAGTCTTTGAATGTGTTACCAATCGTCCACTCTGTCTTCCGTTGATGCAGTCTTCTCCTTTTTAAGCAAATGGGTTTGCCCGCCCTGCTTGTTTATTGGCCTTCCCCAACGACTCCGTAAACTACTCGTCTTTAGCTGTCTGAGGTCATGTGATAAATATTTATTTCTCTCCCTCCTCTTTGCTCTCTATATTTTGTTTTCCCATCGTTAACTCGTCGTAATTTTTGTGATGCCCATTCACCTGCATTCTGAACTACAGCCGAATCAGATTATTTATTTAATTTACCTGATCTTTGGAGCGTTGAATTCCGATGGAAGTTATATTAATTATGAATTTGCACTCGTTCATTATTATTCCGAGTATTTGGTTTGAAGGAAAAGGTACTCCAACGAGATCATCGAAGTCCACCTTGTCACTCATCCAGATTTTTGTCAGAGAATTACAATAATACAAACAATTTATCAAAACCAGCGTCTTATTAACTGAGAACGAACGTAGTTTGATCCAAAATGTGAATCTTCCGCTCGAAATAAAATGCAATAGTTTTCAAATCTGTTCGGTCTGACTCAACGACGAGTTTTTGTGCATTTTACCATCTAATGGCAGTAATGCAAGTTACAATTGTTAATTGGTACCAAATTATTATCATAGTTATCTACATCTACATTAATACCCTGCAAGCCGCCTTTCGGCGTGTGGTCGTCAAGCGTTCCAATTACATCTTTAGCTTATTGTATCTTATAAGGCGTATCGTTCTCGGAAAGAGTAAGTCCCTAAAACAACTTGTCCTCGCATCTTATTCTCTTACTTACGCTCATTGTCGGGTCGGCCGAAGTAGCAGAGGGTCGCGTAATACTAATTACGTCTTTCGCAAATGCACTTTCTCTAAATTTATCGAGCTACCGCAGCCTAATTTCCTTTCTTTCAAGGATTCCCAACCTACGTCTGAGAGCTATTTCGTAATGTTATAGAACTATTACCTTTACTATAGAAAGAAAATTAGTGAAATGAAGTCAATATTTACCGATGGACGTGTCTCAATAGTGGGTAACGAAGCAGCGTGGGAGGATTTGAATAGGTTGATACCGTTTTATTCTATTCGTTTAAATGCTAATAAATACATTCAATGATATTCGTCGACGAACTAAGATATCAAATGCGTTCGTTCCATTTTTTTATATCCGAAGAAGACCACACTACTGAACAGTATTATTTTCATTGATGACATATTTGATATATTTAATTTACTGGAAGAAAATAGGATTGTTACATCTCATTATCAGCGTGTCAATTACGCGATAAATATCACTTATCAGTATACACATATCACATAAAAACTCTCTCTTTTTGGACACAATTTCAAGTTTTAGTAGATTTTTCAATATTTTTGCTGTTGTTGTTTAAATCTGTTACTGTTGTTTTCAAATCGTTGTCAAGGATTTTTAAATTTTTCGCCCGCAAACAGTCAAAAGAAGTTAAGTTTGAATGCAAAACTTAGAAATTAATTTTCCCTTTTTCATTCCATTGATGGAGAGTTTTCTTTAATATTAAAAGTTTAACACTGATGTTTATTCTTGTAACTCTTTTATAAAAATGAGGCTAGTAAAAGGAGAGGAAACAGCGATAGGTACTGGAAGAGGTGCCGGATATAGCCTTTTTACAACTCTCTTCAATATTAATGCTGAATAATAATTTGGTGTAAAAAGATGTGTGGCACTGGGAGGAGAAAGAATGAAAGCGGTGTCAGATGGACCCTTAATTGGAGAGCTTAGGCCCCATTTGGCCTCTCTTCATCCCAACGTCGTATGTATTTATTATATGCACACAAATTAAATAAAAAACAAAAGATATGTCTGGAAACAAATCTTTGAAACTTAAAAGGAGGTCAGAAGGAGATTATTGTGAGAGTGGGGAAAGAATTCGGAATGACATAGAGGATGAGAATACGCATGAATACAAAAAGAATCATTGGAAAGGTTGAATTGAAGCTGAAATACGAAAGAGGATATCTATGAGAAAGAAAGCTATGAAAAGGACTTTGGATGGCATTTTAGTAGGAACGAGGAAGAGATTTAGTAATCGATATGTTTGAAGTGTGGAGATTTATTGCAATGAAACATGGACCGTTAAAGAGAAAGATGAAATGTACTTGTCAAATTTAGAAATGCAGTGTGGAGAAAAATGGAGTAGACTGATAAACTAAGAAGTGTGGAAGTTCTGAAGGATAGAGGAGAGGAAACTGCAGAGAGAAATGAAAAAGACAACTTGGCATATATTACGCCCGAATTGCTTGCTAAGAAGAATCATGGAGGGAAAAAATGACGCCAAGAGGGGAAGATGAAGGTTAGGAATGCTAAATTACATAAAAAATGGCAGAAGCTACAGTAAGATGACAGAGGATGCTGAGGACAGAGAACGACCAGTTGAGACCTGTCTTAACACAGTTCCACCAAGAGGAATTCTTATTTTTAGTCCTCGTTCGTAGGTCGATTTTACTTTGCACTTTTCGTGGAAATCGCTTTCGGGAAATATCGTATTGCTATTCCACTCATCTTTGCTTTAAGAATTTTGCATTTTGTTACTAAAAGAGCTCGCCTCAAATCCCGAGAGCGATTTTAATACTCCCGAATTGTCAATGAGCACCTTTTTCCTTTCCGAAAAGTTTTCTTTTTTCTAACTGTGCTCCATCGATCACGAAAAAATGAATGCATAGACGGTTGTAATCTGATTTAAAGTTCGTTAGTTTCATTGTGTTCCTATTTTATTCGGTTGTGAAATGTTTTTTTGTAAATTTCGAGGTTTCGATTGTTCGTAATATTGCGCCGTGTAAGATATGTGGACAGCATGGACAATATGAATCCTCTCATGATATTTCGCAGTCATTTTAACGGAAAACGGTAGTATAATTGTAACTGAAAAGAGTTACGAATTCCTTGAATACACCAAAAGAGTTCTATCGCATTCGATAAATGAAACAGCCGAATGAAGTTTTTAGAGTTGTAGAGTGTGAGATGGTAGTTACCTCTCAACATGGAAGTATAATGAGTGACAAATGTTAACGGGAAGAAACAAAGATTGTAGAAGGGAAGAATGGAATAGCAATGGGCTGTTCATGCAATCTGTGACGCCAGCCAAGAATCCTTAAGTGTCAAGTAAAAAATAGTCGCTTGGTCCGTCCGTGGTGGTTGAGGAGCACGTCTCCCGCAAAGCGACTCTCCCCGGATGGAGGGACGCGTTTTTTCATTCATGGCTCTAAGATGAACCACTTGCGGGCCTCACAAGTTCGTCGGAAAAATACGCTGGTTTACAATACCTTGAAGAAATGTCAATTACGTCGAATGCGCAAACTGAGTAATGTTCATTAGAATAACATTCAAATTTCTTCTCATAACCAAATGGAAGTGTTTCTTATGTCGATTCGATTGTCTCATCTTTGATTGTGTTCGATTAAGTTTGAATCCAATCAAACTTTTCCATTTCGCGCAATCGTCTAGGATTTTCTAATAATTTACGGAAAGCAGTCGATGTGAATTATAAATTTATTAAGTACAACTGAATACCTTTAAAGTATATCTAATACTCGATGCGAAATCATACGAAGGACTTTTCTTTCGAATGATAAAAATAACTATGTGCATTGCTACGTTTCCATACCACCGCCGCCGACCGATCTTCGCTGTTTATCCGTTTCTTTTAACGATTTGATTAAATGGCACTGCGTTATTTTTTTACCTTCATCTCGAGAATACTGGTTCCCCTTTCCGTAAAAAGGTCGGAAAATTCCCTGAGGCAGTTTAGGTTGTGTAGATTGTCTTTGCTTTCATTTTATCTTAAATGCTTCGGTATTATGGTTTCTCGAAGACTAAAAATTATCAACATCATTATAAATAAAAGAATACGTGAACATGATTATTATAATAGCTAATTATTTTATTAATTACGTATAGATATTCCTATAATAGATAATTAGGTGGCTGTCCCAAGATCACTAGGATTTACAATATATGAAATAAAGGAAGTGAAAAGTGCATCTGGTAAATGTCGCAGTCACAAGATCAATGTTTGTTTCTTCAGGAGCTGTTATGATAGCCTTATCTCGTTCAATTCTCGTGACATTCGCCATACTTATCTATCCTTGGGTAGATCTTTTTATTCGCTCTCTACGAACATCGTATTTGATCAACAACACATTTTTAACACATACAATTTTCCATGAAAATCCTCCTCTATACTCTTTCTCCATATCATACTTTTGAGTATTTTATACGATACTTTACAATATACTGTAAAATATTCCACTTTTGTCGCATTTAATGTGTTCAGTTTTTAATTAAATTTCACTAATTTGTCATTACCTTTTCTTGATAAATGAAAATTTTGATGCTTTTACTTTCTTTGATAGTATCACAGATTGATGACGCGTCTTTTGTTATGAATTTTTATTTCCTTATTGGTTTCATATTTCTGATACATATTTCAAAGGACAGGCATTTAAATAGCACCTTTACAGGCAAGCGGCTGCAAATCCAACGGAAGTGTAAACATCGACGTGATTGGAGCAGAGCTCTTCAACTTTTTGGGTCCGAACTCAGACACAATATTTTATATTCTCCATATCTATTGCATGTTACATTTGTACGTAATTTATTTTCTTGCATCGTTCATAGACCTCTTGACATTTTTTAGCTATTCTATCTGCAGGTTCGTGCGTAGTTTTGTAACCATTTATTTCGTTTTATAGTTGCTGATAGTTCTTTCCTACCTTTCGTACGATTCTTTGTATCTCCGCTAATCTCTAATTCTTTTCATATAATCCGTTTGCGAAAGGATACGAATAAGGGAATCACTCTCTGTTGAAAGACCCACAAATTATTAAATATTTACAAGGAAACCTTGGCCGCTGTGAACCAACTTTAACCGTCGAATATTCCTCGTTTATTTATGTACTTTTTATGGAAAATTCAGCAAAACTAATTCCTTTATAAAGAGATATTAATAATAATATGAAATTTACGCTTAACGAAAATTTCGCGATCAGGAAGAGTCGCTCTCCTTTCGCCGATCTTAGTGTGAAGTAGTTCGTCCGAGTCAGGAGCTCTTGAGAGGGAATGAGGCTTACCAGGAAAAATGAGAAGTGAGGCAGTTGGCCTTTGATTTCTTTACGCTTTTTTGCTGTCCAGAATGCTAGTTGTAGAATAAACAAAATTCTTGGTAGCATTTCATAAGAATTGATCGTGATGAATGACTTTGTTTACTAAAACAGAAAAATCACAAAATATCAAAGCAGCTTTAAATATCATTCGTTTTCTTCACACACTAACACGATGATCGTTTGTGACTTTATAGGTTCCGTTTCATTTGCTTGGGTTTACTGTATACTAACTGAATTACATCATATTCATCAATTTGGTCAGACTCTATTTTAAACTCTTTATGACTCGTTTCAAGCTCAACTAATTCTTTATAGTTGTTATATTGTATCAATCAAACGGAACCTTAATTTGATTCTCGATGGGAAAGATAAATTGATGAATACAATACTAATAGCGACTCGCGTATCGGAGTCTTTTATTAAGAAAAACATCGTAAGTTTAAATTTATTAAACAAATAAACCTCTAAACAGTGTGCTCATTAAAAAAGCGTAATTTATTTATTCTCAGCTGTTTACAAAATATGTAATTGTAAAATTTATGAACAAACTTTAAACGATATTTAAATTAGAACGACTGTACTGGTGTAAATTGAGTTGCAATTAAAATCCCGTTTCGTGTTATCTGAAGTGTTTTGTGGGAATATATTCCCTGTGGTCCATTAAATATTTTTTGTGATTCATTTTACGTTAAACGAATGATTATGCATCGAAAGGAATGAATGAAAAATTCTTTATTTAGGGTATAGGAAATTGGAATGAACCAATACTGTGCTTCATATTAACCGTTATTACGTGTTATCCGTTTTGTTTGTTCCGCTGTCTGTCCCGTCTGTTAACCGGTTTCCATTCTTTTATCAGAGTTATCGCGACATTCGATGACAGGAATAAGAATCGGTATCTAATTTCATCTATTTGTCGCCTCCCGATTACATAACACGTTAATTTGGAGTTAAATTCTACGAAAGAATAAGGGTCTGCGAAAAAAAAACGGAAAATAAATTTTACATGTATTTCTTATGTAAGTTACTTACAATGGATTAATAATTGTGTTTACCGTTGTGATTATTAAAGCAGATGGGAAATATTACTTTTAACTTACTAAATATAGCTACGGGAAAATACTTATTATAATATTCTCTGATGCAACTTAAAAATCCTAACGGGAAAAGAAATAAGAAACTCGGTCGGGAATGTTAACTGTATTCAGTGTAAATTCTGTTACAGAAGACGCTTTATGCGATCGTTCTGCTTTTTAGGTCCGTCGATGAATGTCAAATTACGATGTAAATAGTTTTCAGAAGTATTTTTATCCGAAAGTTTACAACTCGCTGTCTTCGAAGTGGAAGATCATTCTTTGTTCGGATGGGATATTGATTGATACTCAGGGCCGACAGTGTGATGCCACTGCCTCAGGGCGCTATCGGAGAATATCGAAGTTTTAGGAGCATCTGAATTGAAAAAGTTGGATATGTAGACTTGATTTTGTGCATGGCAGTGGTCTTACTTAGTATTTGAGATATCTGTCTTTAATATCGCACCTGATAGGAATGAAGCAAAGGGTCATTGCTCCTAATGAAATGTTACGCAACAAAAATCGAGAGAGTTTGAAAGAGATTGAATGCATTTCGAAAGAAGGGGAGTCTGGAATTAAGTTAGCAAGATTACTGCAAATATGGCGTTGGGAGATAAAAATCGATGCCAGAAATATAAGGGAACATCAAAAGAGTGAAACTATCGTAAGAGCGGTCGTTTTTGGCTAAGGGCGTACTATATACTGAACGGCGTATTATAGACTGAACGATTTACCAATCCTGGCGAATTCTTGTTCATCTCTCGCCCTTTTCTGTTTACAATGGAAAGGAATTCATGGCGCATGGCCGATTTTTTGCTCCAAATGTACGGCGATTTCACACTCTTCCGATTAGAGGACTGCCAAAAGTTGCGTTTTTTTAGCCTCAAAACTTCAAAAATTAATCAATATGTAAAGAAATGGTTGTTACAGTGTTAAATTACTTAATAAAATCCCAATTTATTCCCGTAAATGGTACCTTTAATGTCTAAATGGAATTTTTAGTTTTCCGACATTAAAGGTTTACATTTATAGATTACATTTTAGCTCCTTAGAACCCGTAAAAAAAGTACGACTAGTAAATTGTAAATGTTTAGTTTTTCTTTAGTAAAAGCATCGTGCGTTATGAAAGGACTTGTGAAATATTACAAAGTGGCTTCTGCGGATGAAGCTTCGTTTGGCTAGAGATGTGCAAAAATTATTTTAAATTTGTTACGTAATTTTATGATATATTTATTTGAAATACGTTTCGCAATAGTGAACAAGTAATAGTCAGAAGCAACTCAGGACTCGTTTAGATGCGGAATCAAATACATATATGAATGGGTTTAATTTCCCGCGTAGATATGCGATCTTCGTGTGTACAATCGATGTCCTCAAGTAGACTGAACCTCCCTTCCAGGCTTTGTAAAAAATCGCCTCACGCGTCGCTCTGTGGGGGCCTCCATACACACATGTGCCCCATCAGCTGCGATTTGAGCCACTCCACTGCACTCGGCGAATTCATTTCCCTAAATACATTTCGCCATTTGAGACTACATTTCACTTTCAGAATTTTATCTCTAATTTCAAGACTATCGGTAGTTTTGCAAATTTGAAGCGGTTTGTAAAAATATATTGAGTTGTACTTCAGACGAAATATAATACAGTGTGTCGCTGAAATCATTATGAGTGCCAATGACATCCTGTTTATATCTACAGGTGTATACAGCCATTAACCCTGTATAGTCAAGCACTCGGTATTTCCAGCCAAGAATTGTTGCCGAGTAAACGTAGGCAAGCTATAATAAAAATAATAATTTATTTCGCCACGATTTCATTCAGGTACACAGGGCAAAATCATTATTGAATCGGTGACATGTCGAAACAAGAGTAATTACAAATTAAACTAAATGAGAAGAGGAGAAAAGAACAAACACAATATCACTCATCTTCTCATTGTACACATTGGAGTATTAAAGAGGGTTTGGGCTAATTGCATAACATAAATTACAATGAATAAATTACATTACATTAAAGTACATATATTTGAGTTACTCAAACTGTTTACATTAGGAATTATCACATGGAATTTAAAAAGAAGATAGACATTGTTAAACTTTTCAAACAAATATCAGTATTATCTAGTTAAAACATCACTTCCCAGCAGTATATGTCGCTATCCGATAGATATTCATCCAGTAAATAGTAACACTTATTCAATAACACTGTTTGAGACATTCCTGAAATCTTTGTTCATTGTCACTATTATTTTGTAGAAAATTTTTAGGGGTTTTATTATACAGTTTCTGCCCATATAATATGGAGTTCTTTCAAACATTCTTAGACGATGTATGGGATATAATAACTCATTATTTCTCCTGCTGTTATTATTCTGCTTTGAATTGCTATTTTCAAATATGTTTGGGAACACTGGAACAAGAGAGTCTGCAGCTTTTGAAATGAGAAATATGTCCTTTAAATATGATAATAACTTGTCTCCTGGTTTGACCTATATACGATTAGTTACATTCCGGGGGGCCCCTCCTCACACTGCCACAGTTCATTGCCTCATCGGGGCGGAGGGGTGTTAACGGAGGTTGGAGGCGATGTATAGCTCAGGTTTAACCATGCTAAGAAGGCTTCAACAATATCTCCGGCCAAATAGTGAGAGTGGCACTCAGTTCACCAACCGGCAGTGAGACAGCCTGGTGAATCACTGTCTTTTACCCTCCAGGCGCAATTACAATTTATCATGATGAGCTTCTGTAATGGAAATTTATCCGGACGTAAAAGCACCACCCATTCGGATGTCCGGGAGGTGGTGGCATTACAGAGGTCCATCATGAAGAAAAG
>KZ308199.1:1472293-1485327 GCA_000376725.2 Ladona fulva | reverse complement strand
AAAAAATTTTTTCTAAAGTCAATTTCGTGAAATTTAGAGAAACCTATTGGTTAGAAAGAAACAGTTCCAAAAGCACTCATATCGATTCTTTTAGGTAAACAAACATATGAGTTATGCATCTAATAAAATCGGAAAATATCCATTGAGTTGCAAATATAGACAAAACTACAAAAAAATTGAATTTAACTTTAGTACACTAGTAGTTGAGTTGCTTGTCAACTAAAATTTTCAAAAGATGACTTTTGAAAAGCTTACATGTTTAAATTATATCAATTTCAATTTGCATCTTCCTTAAAAGGAAATAATTAATTATCAGCTTCTTTTGGTGTTTTGGATATTTCTAGTTGCTCTCACCAGAAGTCCATCTATTAATGGCATTAATATACACTAATTAACGATAATAAATACATTAATTGGCAGATTTGCTTTGGTCATTCCACGTATTATTTCTCTCTCCATTACTAGTGATTTTGCTATTCCACTAATCGTTGCTTTCATCCCTACTTTCGCTCGGAAATTACTTGGGGTAAGTTAATCTGATTTTATACGTGTCTATACACTATATTTTTTGGTATTCTTAGTTACGGAAGTATGAAAACTGGTCGTGAAGGAAAAAAGACTGTATTGTTTCCACAGGATTTTACTATAGACACGACCAGGTTTCGCCATCATCAGACGACCTGTTGATGGCGATCATTCGCTGAAACCTGATTGTGTCTGTAATAAAATCCTGTGGAAAAAGTACTAAGTCTCTTTTCCTTCAAACATGAAATATTTCAATAAAACATCGCCAATGTCTGTGAATTTTATTCTATTAAAGGTCCCGTTTTCTGTAATATTCCATACAGATCACAGTTTTTTGGATAATTGTTTCGTATTTAGCGGGTAATTTACCCAGGGAGAACGGTGAGAGATTGAAATACTGTAGCAGTATTTCAATCTCTCGCCGTTGTAGATTTCGCAGAGATAGGTAAATCGGTAAACTGAGTTGCTGAAAGAATTGAGAAGCTTTGGATTAGTAGATATCGCGTGTATGTGGTTTAGAAAAGCCAATATTACGGGAGTCGATTCGATCATCCCAATGAACATGCCGCCTATTATACTTCATAGTTGATTCCATTACTTAGCACTAATATTCGTAGAGAATACGCTCTATTAAAAAAAATTAATTTCCTGGACCATTATAAATCATAAAATGTGTTTTGATAATAATATGTGCGAATTACTACTCTCATACGCTGGCGCTAAAATTCCGATTAATTTAAAATAAGTATTATTTCTCCTTATTTTGCATTTGAATTTGCTGGCGCTAAAATTCCGATTAATTTAAAATAAGTATTATTTATCCTTATTTTGCAGCTGATTTTCTACACTTTGCTCCGTTTAGATTTCTTGTTTTGCCGCACTTATTTTTAATTTGTTAGGAATAAATACGCAAGAGGGAAGTAGCTTTTTTTCAGAGAAATCCGAAATATATTTCCGCCAATGCGATGACAAAAAAGGAATTTCATTCGAGGAACTCAATCTGAATTTGGATTCCGACTATTTTGACGCAGACGCTGGATTTTTTCGCCACTTGAACGAGTGCATCATAAAAAGTTAAAAATAACTCCCACTGGTAAAGAGGGAATGTTTTTTGCCGGAATTGTGCCACTTAGAGAAACTATTAGATTGTATCGAAAACAATAGAAGGAATCTGATTACTGCAACTAAAAGAGAATATTGTCCATTTTAATTTATCTTTGCCGCATTTGCGAGACTGAGAAACGATGTTAAGTGGAAAGGGTTAAATCTAGGCGACCAATGCGTACATTTCAAGTTCACCGAAGCTAAGGAATTACTCCCTTTGAGTTCCATAGATTGCATTCCTCTGTTATATTAAAAGGTTCATTATATATGAATATGCTTTGAACCAGTGAACTCGAAAACTTTAATTACGTAAACTCAGTTATTTACAAAATAACCTTGAAATTTATGAGCCCAAAATTTATACTCTGATGATAATTTTTATTCCGATTGAAAACTCACCGTAAATGCCATCCGCTAACGTTTGTGAGGTTTACTCCGAACATTAAATGTTATCGCCTTAACCGTTGCTTCGTATTAACCGTTTCGCGTTAAAGGAATTGATATAGATAGGAAGGATTGAAGTCATGGGATACGGTATGAAATAATTCTTCGTTTTCCACTGTAAATAGCTGAGATAGTTTCGAGGAAGCCCAACTGAACACTGCAATGAAAGCCTCCCTACTTTCGAGGAACCTCTAGAGATGCCGAAAATTCACAGACGTCGGCGATGTTTTGTGGAAATACTCCATGTCTGAAGGAAAAGAGACTTAGTACTTTTTCCACAGGATTTCAATACAGACACGAACAGGTTCCAGCGAATGATCGCCATCATCACGTAACATAGCAAAAATTTATGGTTAAGGTTAGGTATTTAGGTTTAAATATGCGTACGGTTTTCGCTACGTTACCTGATGATGGCGATCTTTCACTGAAACCTGGTCGTGTGTGCATTAAAATCCTGTGGAAAAAGTACTGAGTATCTTTTCCTTCAATTATTCTGAAGATGCCCTCACTGCCCCTTGAAATTCCAGTTCCAAAAAACCGTATTTTTCTGTAATCAAATCTGATTAACTTGTATCTTTACTCGGGTATATCTCTTTATGTGAAAGTGTCCCGGGTTTGATCCCCGGCGGGTGCCCATATGTGCGAAATGACCTTAGCAGTGGAAGCACTTCTAAAATCACTTATTATTATAATATGTTATACATTACACTACTAATTCATCAATATAACCTTACAGATAATTTATGAAGTAGTTTAGACGAGCAAATACTCTTTCTTGCCCAAATGCTGCGATTTTGCGGATTTCACGAAGATATGTGTAAATATCTTAATCGTTCTGATTTTTTAAAAGAGATTCTTCGTCATCGTCGCTCTCTTAGATTACTCGTGAACCCGTCCATCCTTTATTGCTTCGCTTTTGGAGTTAATGAGTGCTCCCCGAAATCTCACATGCGAATGCTGCATTCATTCAAAACTATCGTCTTTTAATTTCCGATCCAAAAAATAGAAAAAGTGATAACATTCTTCACACACATTCAAAGCAGATCGTACTTCATTCAATGCCAATTTTATTTTCCAAGATGGTTATATTTGCAGCGAAATAAATTAGTATTTATGTTATTAAAAGAAGTTATCGCTTTTTCGGTGATCACCCGGTGTGTTGATGGATGTGGATTTCAGAATTAATTGGTATCGGGTTTTAGTGGCCTCATTAAAAGCCTGATCAATTGATGAGGGCGGGAGTCGTAGCGTGTTACCCTCCGCGAATGCCTATCGGAAGGACTTTATCGTACATTATTAACAATATGCCTCAATACTACAGCATACGTTTTTTTCCATTCCATTTGTAGAATTTGGTTATTCTGCAATTCAAAGTAAATTCCTATACATAATTATTTCATTTTGATATATATATTTTTGTTTAATTCTATACCTTTTTTATATTTACTCTTTAATTATCTTGTTCCTTGAAATCATTGTCTCCTATTAATTCAACTAGAACATCTTGCGCGATTTATGGATACAGTCGAAATTTACAATAAATACTCCAGGAAATGGCACACAGAAATATGTTGCGTTTGATTAACCAATGGCTCATCAATTCTCTCTCATATCACACAAGTGTGCCGCCGCGGAGCACCGTTACCGACTTTAAGAGATATCCCCCGAGGAATGTAGTTCCGAGACGGCCGATAGAGGGGAGGGAAAGCTCCCCTCCAACGACTTTGACACTTCCGAAGATTTTCACATTATTCATGCCATTCTGCAGCCTTTCCAACTCAGTCAGTTACAGTTCGATATGTCTACAAAATAAGCACGCCTTTTCGTGTAGTGCTTATCTGGTTACTTTTCATTAAATTACAGAGTTTTCCAACCATTCAAACAGTCAGTAACACATGTGAAACATAAAAAAAATACCTCTGCATTTATAATTATCATATCGAAGTCCACAAAACGTGTAACTTTCAACATAAATATCCTTTGTCTGAAGTAGGCTAATAGAGTAACACTTGGTCGTAAGTTTGTCCCAACGATTAGTTTCTTGTAATTTAAAATGATGGAGTCTTAGTAAATTGCCGCTTGTTCAAACACTATGATACAAAATTTTACAAAAGTATCAGTACTCTAACGGTTTCGAATCTAAAACAATTTTCTATGATCAAAATAAGAATCTGTCTTCAATTTGCCTTCTTTTGGAGCCCATCTTGAATTGGTATGGCCATTATTTCTAATTTAATTGTCTGAAAGACGTACAGTGGGCAAAAACGAAACATACTTGCTTTTCTTATGGACATTTATTCCGACCGATCTTGAGTCGAACCCGGCTCTATTATGGCGAAGCGTTTTTTAGAGCTGCCCGAGATATTCGAATAAATTTGTGGGTTAAAATTTTTGTGCGCAATTGAAATGCGGCCCAGCGCGGACTGACGATGTCATGCCGATTCAATCTCTTATTGAAGTATAGTTCCACGCACTCAGTATGAAACCGGTACTAATTCATTAAGCGCTTCCCCTGACAAGTGGCGACTCTCAATCGGCCTATAGAAGACGTGATAAAGTCATGAAAACGGCTTTTCAAAAATGGACTTCGACGCCGCTATAAATATCTCTTCGTATGAAATTCATCAGGAACTTACAGAATCAAGTGGGCGAAGATACTGATTCCGTTGAAGTATTTGAGGCCCGTTTTTCTCAGAATGCCTTCTTTACTCCTTGCCTGCTTTCCATGGCTCTCCCGAGGTTCTTCGTCGAAAAGTGAAAATGTCCTTTTGTGGGCCTTCTTGGGGGCCATTGACGATAGAGACCTATCCTAAGGGCCCCAAAATAGGTAACTTTTTATTTTATGTTGTATTCATAATTAATGAATCTCTTTGAAATGAAAATGTAATTCTTTTTACTTTACTACCTAGTAAACTCTCCCGTTGCTTGACGGAACCTAATTTAACTTATTTTAAAGTTAATTTGTAATTGTATACATCTGGTCCTCCTTTGCCAGAAGGCATCAATTCTAAGTCGATAATAATTTAATACATTTGGGACTGACAGATTGTTTAACTGATAATGAATATTTTTCGAATAAATTTGCCTATAATTAAATGCACGAAGGGACATTAGTCAATTATAACTATAAAATCAGCATTCATAAATGTTTTGTAATTTTAAAATTTTAGCGGTGAAATTCGTTAGAAAAATAACATCATCTGATATCCGTCAATTTTTCTTTTAAATTCTAAGCTTATTCTTGTAAGTTAGTAGCTGNTACAATGAATAAATTACATTACATTAAAGTACATATATTTGAGTTACTCAAACTGTTTACATTAGGAATTATCACATGGAATTTAAAAAGAAGATAGACATTGTTAAACTTTTCAAACAAATATCAGTATTATCTAGTTAAAACATCACTTCCCAGCAGTATATGTCGCTATCCGATAGATATTCATCCAGTAAATAGTAACACTTATTCAATAACACTGTTTGAGACATTCCTGAAATCTTTGTTCATTGTCACTATTATTTTGTAGAAAATTTTTAGGGGTTTTATTATACAGTTTCTGCCCATATAATATGGAGTTCTTTCAAACATTCTTAGACGATGTATGGGATATAATAACTCATTATTTCTCCTGCTGTTATTATTCTGCTTTGAATTGCTATTTTCAAATATGTTTGGGAACACTGGAACAAGAGAGTCTGCAGCTTTTGAAATGAGAAATATGTCCTTTAAATATGATAATAACTTGTCTCCTGGTTTGACCTATATACGATTAGTTACATTCCGGGGAGCAAATCCGGTAGATGCTAGAACTATGTAGACACTCTTCCTTATCTTTAGTGGAACCAAGTAAATTTTTTAAAGTGAAACTATTACCAGATGACCAGAACATCCAGAAAAGGAAAAGAGTTATTTTGTTCAAATGTAATTTTCACAGAAGGAAATAAACTATTTAATTGTCCTAAAAAGAGTTCAAGTTACAACGATCCACATAAAAAATAGTAAACATATCATCCACATACCTGAACCAAATGGATGGAAAGTACTCAAAAGAATCTTTGCATTGGTTTTCAAAATGATCGAT
The DNA here is from genome assembly GCA_000376725.2 of Ladona fulva. NCBI lineage: Eukaryota > Metazoa > Arthropoda > Insecta > Odonata > Libellulidae > Ladona > Ladona fulva. The sequence continues at coordinate 1,479,172 of KZ308199.1, read as the reverse complement.
GAAAAGGTTGGCAAGAAAAGGAGAAAGAGGATCTCCTATAGCTGTTCCGAAAGTCTGTTGATAAAAACTATTATCGAACTGAAAATAATTTTGTGTCATGCACAACTTGGTTAATAGTAAATATTCGGCTGTAATTTCATCAGTTAAGTTAAAATCTCTAAGGTGTTTCTGCAAAATGTCAATTGTTTCAGAAACTGGCACACTAGGAAAGAGTCTGCAAACAACAAAGGAGACAAGTAACTCTGAATCTTTAATAAACACCTTAGAAAGCTTGTTTGTGAAATCATAACTATTGATAATCATATGTGTACCAGGAAAGAGCATGGTTTTGAATTGGGAATTCAATCACTCAATAATATGGTTAGCGGGAGAACCAATAGTAAACCAAATTATGTATTTGGGGAGACAATACAACTTTGGGACTGGAGGATTTGACAAGATCAGTTTATATTTCAAAGAGGAAGTAACAAGATTAGTGCACCTTTTCAAAGTCTACTTCACTAGTGTAACGAATTTTTTCAAAGGAGATCTAAGTAATGAGAATGTATGCACCATCATCAATAAGAGCCTGTGAATTTGCGAAATACTGTTGTTTATCTAAAATGTCAACAGTATTGCCTTTGTCGGCTTTTAAAAAGAAGCACCCTTTCTTTTTGAGCTGTGTAATCAAACTGAAAGAATTATCACCTTGTGTGTAGGAATAGATTTGAAATTATTACCAATTCTCGAGGCACAGGAATCTCTAAGAAAGCTTCTGGTGTTACTATCCAAAGATTCCGAACCATTTTCTATGTCAGCAATTAATTCAGCCAAGGGCATCTGTTTAGGTAGCACAGCAAATTTCAAACCGTGATTTAATAAGGCCAATTCATCATTAGAAAAAGAGGCAGAGAAAAGATTCTTCACAGAGTTAAAGTTGGTGGTGGAAACTGTAGAATCCCGATTCCTGGCATTCTTGGTAAGGTTAAAGCCAGAAACTGAAGCCAGAAAATGGAACTTTCGATTTAAAATATTAGTCTTTTTACGGAACTTAAATTCATTAGTGTCTTTTATTACTGAATTCAACCCAAGCGAAATATTCAGCATTGGATAATCCTTTAGTGATCTGTAAATGTAGTTTATAAGCTCTGATCTTTGGATTGCTCTTTCTGCTAACGATTTGATTTCGAGATTAATCCATTTTAGTTGTGCGTAGCGGTTACACTTCTGGCTTTTCTGTGATTTGGCCCTGGGGAAAATGCCCATACATTTCGGAACAATCCCATGTAGCCTACAGCGTTTTTATGGAATCTATTTAAATCTTTATTTAAAAGATGCTATCTTCTACTTGAATCGTCTTAATATGAATGGAAGAAGAAAAGAGAGAAAATGGCTAAACACCATGCTTAAACAGTGAATAGTAACTCAGCCAAGAAAGGAAGAGAAGTTATTTGCTATTCCGTTCGTGTCTTAATGCAGCTGATGTTAGCCACCAGTTGTTTCCTTTCTTGGCTGGGTTACTATTCACTTTTTAAGCCTGGTGTTTAGCCATTTTCTCTCTTGGCAATTGTTTTCTGGCAATTATATTAGAATTGTTTAATAGTTGAAAACCTTTTCCGAATGTCCCTGTGACTTAGATGGCAATAAATGAAATCGCCCAAGTGTGCGTCCTGAACATCAAAATCCTCCCTTTGACGGCTGATCTTATTTTGATGTCATTTATAAACACAGTTGTTCTCATCCGTGGATTACACAAATGTTATTCATAGAAGTGGTTACTTTTACTGTTGAGCGTGCTTTTAGGAAAAAAAACTCTATCATCTATTTCAATATTCCAATGTTTCATCCATTTCAGTATTCCAAGCCTTCATCCAAAGACTAAGAAAATAATTTCTTTCTTCTCCAACTGAAACTTTACTATTCGGGTCAAAGGTTGAATATTCAAATAATTACAAGTAAAGTGACCGAGATTTCAGAAAATAAACACTTAGAACTGTAAAATTCGATTCATATTATCCCAACTTGATATTAATTGCACATTTCCCAAATCTCAGTATCAATTATCTAAAAGAGTTTCCCATTCATGTCATCCGAAGGTAGATCATGGACAATCATGAAATAAACGGTCATGGGTTTACAAGCTTTTACTCTCAGCGTTTCGCATAAAATGCATTTTTATTGTGTCAAATTAATTCTTTCGCAAAAGCTTCGTAAATAGAAACAAACTGATGATTCTTATTTGAGTTTTGATCTTCACTTTTCCATATTATTCTTAAGGCATTTATAAACCTGATAAGATCGATCCTTTCGCTAAGTTTTTATAGTTCTGCTGAAAAAACCTTTCTATATTTACTATATAAATTCGAGAGAAGTAGTTAATTTCTGTCATCTATGCGCAGCTGTCACAAAGTTAAACACTCTACCAAAAACTGTGTTAGTGTTTCGACGGTCAGATATGTAACTGCGAAACATTCAAAGGATTTCGATGAAAGGAAGATGGAAAGTAGGGACTGGCACTCCTAGTTATGAATAACGTGGAATCAATAAAAGAAAACTTTAGTGAGCAATCACTGAAAGAGATACTGGTTTGTGTGTAAGTTATGAATGAGGAAATACTGAGTTGTAGCCGATTAAATGCAGCGAATCCAAGATGTGCCATTATGGTGGGCAATTTATGCTGCTTTGCATCTTTCCATTTCGATGTCCTCGGCTAACCTTTATTTATCCCCCGGTGGGCGAAATGTTGTGTTATTGAAATTGGCATTGTATATTCTCCTGCACAATTGTGTATTGTATCATTGTAGAATAATAAGTTACCACCGGACTATCAGTCCATCTGTAAAATATGTAATAATAATAAAAACAACAACAATAATAATAATATTAATAATAATTATTATTGTTCCAAAGTCCTTATGGCGGCGTTGCAGCACTCACTTTGCGGCAAAATAGGAAGCAATTTCGGTCGCTTTTCCATGAGATGATGTTGAATGGCTTTCGTTTAGCCCAAGATGTTTCCATTTCTCGTTCCAGAGCTAATCTTGGCAGGATGTCAAAACTAGTTTCTACAGCATGGAAAATGTTCTTCGATGCTTCGATGTAAAAAATGTAGCAATTCTGTGATTTGGCTAAACTTCGCTGACTCATAAATGCTAAGAGCTTATTTTGAATACGTATCCTTTCCAAGTTTATTTATCAGTTGCAAGTGCACGAACGAATAACGTGTTCATAAATTCAACGGAATATTAGTGGCAGATAATTAAAAATTGCTCTTAAACTCATAAGTTTTAGTTAAAGCAGAACCAAAGAGTAATCTTAAGATTGCTCTAAAGCAGAACTTTCCAAAATCACAGAGAATATCACATCTATTTCGGTAAGAACGCCGTAAGTACGTATTGGAAAAGAGAAGATCAAAACTATAATGAGAATTATCAATTTTATTATATTCGCGACGCTTTTGCAAAAAGATTGACTTGAATGCATTTTAATGAAAATTTTATTTTTAAATCACAGTTACAACTAACAATTCATTATTATTTATTGATCATAATTTAGAGTTTTTTTCGCGTATTATTCCTTATATCAAATTTTATTGAATCTATAATTCTATGGAAAAATCCCGACTTAAAAATAGTTTGCATTCCTTATAGATAAGGTAGGAAGGAAGCACATTTCTTGGTGCAGCTATTTCCGCCTCTTTGAACAATAGCTAATCGCCACTGATTCACACGCCTATATCTCTGTATCTGCTCCACCAATCGACAACGTCCTCCCCAAGGCCATTCAAAACTTCCACCTTTTATTCATCGACGCTTAAATTATCAGTTCAGATTACAAACGGCAGCTTTTCGAAAACCTCATCGGTTCAGAACTTTCTGACGTTGCGATTTCTTCAATGGATTGGAAATCTCAAATTGTTTTCATTTAAATATTAAAGTGGTAATCGATAGAAATTACTGGTAGAAACCTTACTGATTCCAATCGAAAATCAACAGAAACAATTGAAGTTTGGTCTGGCCATTGGTTTAATGAATTTCTACCGACTTATGGAGACATAAATTCCTTCTCGTTTCCACAATTTTAGAGCTAAAAGACAAGAGTTAGAGAGAGAGAGAGAGATGTATAGACACACCACTGCCATACGCCTGTCTGCGGGTAAATGCCTTTGTAATTATATTAATCCAAACATCCAATCCTAAAATCCAAAAGCGCTACTTATCCCATGAATTTAGGGGGAAAAAATTCACTAAAGATTGTTTCAAATTCTTTTAACCACATATCACATTGGAACCTGTCGACATTGTCGACATTTTTCATTGAGAATACTTTTAGTTTAATTTAAACGTATAATTTAAGAACATTAAATCAACATTCATAAAACTTTCGTAAGTTTCAGCTATTATTTCAAAATTAGGAAGAAAAGATACCATCATCCGTTTATCGTTCTTTTCAATTCCTAGCATATCCTTATTGGAAAAAATTAATCTCGACATCAAATATCGAGTTTGGTGAACGGCCTCGTCAAGCACGATGGAACCCAATATAAGTTGAATCGTAAGTCCATTTTGACCGAAGAGGCAACCTATTCATACCCCAATCCTTTTATAAATACGCTCAAATTTTCAGCTCAGAATATTAGCAGAAATCGATTTCGTTGAGCGTTGTGCACTTGGTGAAAGTCACATTAACACAGAGCTTTTTTTTAGCGTTAAAAATCCATTCGTCTCCCAAAAATCTTCCCTTTTCTCACAGTTTTATTTCTTTGGCATTTCTTGATCGCGACAATCCAATATACAGATGTCCTTTGAGGTGGAATAAGAATTACTCTTATATTGCCGTATATTTGTCCTTTTGGTTTGTATATCTTACTTTGCATGTGTTGAAATCTCAGATATTCAATTATCATAACCTTACAACTCAATTAGCATTAATGTTCAATGCACCATGTTAAATAAAATGCCCCACCTTTGACAGCATATGAAGTTGATTTGATTTACTATGACTTACATCAAGTTTGACGTTTACGAAACCCGATCTTTGATGCGGAGTACAATTTTTTATCCTACAAGAATAAGAGTGGAATTTAAAATGAGAATTTACGGTTGGAAGATAACAAATTTTCTAACTAACATTATGGCTAAGAATTGAGAAATACGAAAGTTTATGATTTCATAGTTATATTTGATTAAATTTTCTTTCATGTGTATGATTGTGCAAATGTATTCGAAATTCATTCTATGCCTATCAAATGATCTTAATTAAAATACATTAAATTATTATAGACTTATTATAAATGAAAACCCTCTGAGTTAGGAGGACCGGATGTATACAATAAAAGTTGTATTTTTAAATAAGTTAAATAAAAGTCGGTGAAATTTGAAGGGGGACTTTACTAGTAATCTCTATTATTCGTGTATTGATTCTACACAAAGGGTTGGTGACTATAATATGTGCGCAGTCGATAGATAAAGTGTTATATATTCCATATTTCATACGTAAGGACAGATTTAAGCCTGAAAAGTAAACAATTTTGTTAAAAGCTGATAAACCGCGTAATACCTTTTATACTGTTGAACAGACTTTATTATTCGGTTATATATTCGGTTACTTGGGTGAGAAAAAAGTTATTTATTATTTTAGGAATATGATCCCGTTGATTGTCATGTACCAATTGAAAGTTGTGCTTCTTTTGTTCCGCAATAGTACCGAATTTAGTACGTAATCATGACACTTTGTAACTGAATAGTTATTAATCAATTGTGTAAAATAATCAGTGTCTCTGATATGTTGAATATGTTTTGACGGATGAGGATTAGCAAGAAAAACGACGTCCTTTAGGGCGCGGGGATATCGAAGATGAGTACATTAAAGAAAATTATCTCGGAGACGTTCAATATCTCATTAGAATCCCATGAGAAATCAGTTTCTCTCAAATATGTCACCACCTGTATTATATTGTTTTAATTTGTTTCTTAAGCACTGTATTAATAAATTTCAATTTTCTCCAACGAGTAACATTAATATACTTATCTGTGATTGGTCTCCCTCCCCTTAAAAGACCATATATTTCTCAATACGACCACTTAGCTTTCAAGATTAATTCAATAGACTATCAATTGTGCACTGATGGAAGATGAAGAGAAAAGTGTCATTGTTGAAACATTATATCTTATGTGGTGCTTTAATTTCCCTAATCGTAAAACACGTTATTATAATTTAAATTAGATAAGGAAAATATAATAGTGTCGTGAAATAAATATAAAAGCTATGTTTGCATTTCCACTGATAGGACTTGTCTTTTATCGAATTAAATGATCTCATTATAAAACTTTATATGTCCAAATGTGTCTATACGATAAGATAATCTCTTGTGATTAAATGTAATATTAATACATTTTGTAATCCTGTGTATCATTTTATATTATAGAATAAACGTTTGATTATATACCGCACACCAATTATTTTCTTTTTCTTCGATATTTTGCAAACTCTAGCTGCTAAGATATTTCCACCCTAACATTCTTTCACTTAGTTTGTAATATATATTAAATCGACGTACAAATGAGTGGCGCTCACCGCCAATTAAAGTCAATTAATGAAAAAGTCAATTTAAAAAATTTTTTCTAAAGTCAATTTCGTGAAATTTAGAGAAACCTATTGGTTAGAAAGAAACAGTTCCAAAAGCACTCATATCGATTCTTTTAGGTAAACAAACATATGAGTTATGCATCTAATAAAATCGGAAAATATCCATTGAGTTGCAAATATAGACAAAACTACAAAAAAATTGAATTTAACTTTAGTACACTAGTAGTTGAGTTGCTTGTCAACTAAAACTTTCAAATGATGACTTTTGAAAAGCTTACATGTTTAAATTATATCAATTTTAATTTGCATCTT
>KZ308199.1:1456616-1470795 GCA_000376725.2 Ladona fulva | reverse complement strand
TGTGCGAAATGACCTTAGCAGTGGAAGCACTTCTAAAATCACTTATTATTATAATATGTTATACATTACACTACTAATTCATCAATATAACCTTACAGATAATTTATGAAGTAGTTTAGACGAGCAAATACTCTTTCTTGCCCAAATGCTGCGATTTTGCGGATTTCACGAAGATATGTGTAAATATCTTAATCGTTCTGATTTTTTAAAAGAGATTCTTCGTCATCGTCGCTCTCTTAGATTACTCGTGAACCCGTCCATCCTTTATTGCTTCGCTTTTGGAGTTAATGAGTGCTCCCCGAAATCTCACATGCGAATGCTGCATTCATTCAAAACTATCGTCTTTTAATTTCCGATCCAAAAAATAGAAAAAGTGATAACATTCTTCACACACATTCAAAGCAGATCGTACTTCATTCAATGCCAATTTTATCTGCCAAGATGGTTATATTTGCAGCGAAATAAATTAGTATTTATGTTATTAAAAGAAGTTATCGCTTTTTCGGTGATCACCCGGTGTGTTGATGGATGTGGATTTCAGAATTAATTGGTATCGGGTTTTAGTGGCCTCATTAAAAGCCTGATCAATTGATGAGGGCGGGAGTCGTAGCGTGTTACCCTCCGCGTATGCCTATCGGAAGGACTTTATCGTACATTATTAACAATATGCCTCAATACTACAGCATACGTTTTTTTCCATTCCATTTGTAGAATTTGGTTATTCTGCAATTCAAAGTATTTTCCTATACATAATTATTTCATTTTGATATATATATTTTTGTTTAATTCTATACCTTTTTTATATTTACTCTTTAATTATCTTGTTCCTTGAAATCATTGTCTCCTATTAATTCAACTAGAACATCTTGCGCGATTTATGGATACAGTCGAAATTTACAATAAATACTCCAGGAAATGGCACACAGAAATATGTTGCGTTTGATTAACCAATGGCTCATCAATTCTCTCTCATATCACACAAGTGTGCCGCCGCGGAGCACCGTTACCGACTTTAAGAGATATCCCCCGAGGAATGTAGTTCCGAGACGGCCGATAGAGGGGAGGGAAAGCTCCCCTCCAACGACTTTGACACTTCCGAAGATTTTCACATTATTCATGCCATTCTGCAGCCTTTCCAACTCAGTCAGTTACAGTTCGATATGTCTACAAAATAAGCACGCCTTTTCGTGTAGTGCTTATCTGGTTACTTTTCATTAAATTACAGAGTTTTCCAACCATTCAAACAGTCAGTAACACATGTGAAACATAAAAAAAATACCTCTGCATTTATAATTATCATATCGAAGTCCACAAAACGTGTAACTTTCAACATAAATATCCTTTGTCTGAAGTAGGCTAATAGAGTAACACTTGGTCGTAAGTTTGTCCCAACGATTAGTTTCTTGTAATTTAAAATGATGGAGTCTTAGTAAATTGCCGCTTGTTCAAACACTGTGATACAAAATTTTACAAAAGTATCAGTACTCTAACGGTTTCGAATCTAAAACAATTTTCTATGATCAAAATAAGAATCTGTCTTCAATTTGCCTTCTTTTGGAGCCCATCTTGAATTGGTATGGCCATTATTTCTAATTTAATTGTCTGAAAGACGTACAGTGGGCAAAAACGAACCATACTTGCTTTTCTCATAGACATTCATTCCGACCGATCTTGAGTCGAACCCGGCTCTATTATGGCGAAGCGTTTTTTAGAGCTGCCCGAGATATTCGAATAAATTTGTGGGTTAAAATTTTTGTGCGCAATTGAAATGCGGCCCAGCGCGGACTGACGATGTCATGCCGATTCAATCTCTTATTGAAGTATAGTTCCACGCACTCAGTATGAAACCGGTACTAATTCATTAAGCGCTTCCCCTGACAAGTGGCGACTCTCAATCGGCCTATGGATAGAAGACGTGATAAAGTCATAAAACGGCTTTTCAAAAATGGACTTAGACGCCGCTATAAATATCTCTTCGTATGAAATTCATCAGGAACTTGCAGAATCAAGTGGGCGAAGATACTGATTCCGTTGAAGTATTTGAGGCCCGTTTTTCTCAGAATGCCTTCTTTACTCCTTGCCTGCTTTCCATGGCTCTCCCGAGGTTCTTCGTCGAAAAGTGAAAATGTCCTTTTGTGGGCCTTCTTGGGGGCCATTGACGATAGAGACCTATCCTAAGGGCCCCAAAATAGGTAACTTTTTATTTTATGTTGTATTCATAATTAATGAATCTCTTTGAAATGAAAATGTAATTCTTTTTACTTTACTACCTAGTAAACTCTCCCGTTGCTTGACGGAACCTAATTTAATTTATTTTAAAGTTAATTTGTAATTGTATACATCTGGTCCTCCTTTGCCAGAAGGCATCAATTCTAAGTCGATAATAATTTAATACATTTGGGACTGACAGATTGTTTAACTGATAATGAATATTTTTCGAATAAATTTGCCTATAATTAAATGCACGAAGGGACATTAGTCAATTATAACTATAAAATCAGCATTCATAAATGTTTTGTAATTTTAAAATTTTAGCGGTGAAATTCGTTAGAAAAATAACATCATCTGATATCCGTCAATTTTTCTTTTAAATTCTAAGCTTATTCTTGTAAGTTAGTAGCTGTGCTCGGCATCAATAATAGGTTTTGATAAACGTCCCCGTCAAGCACGATGGAACTTAATGTAAATCGAGTCGTAAGATTATTTTGACTGAATACGCAACCTATTCATACCCTAATCCTTTTATAAATATTACTCATTATCAAATTTTTAGCTAAGAATATCAGCAGAACTCGATTTCATCGTGCATAAGCACTTCGTGAGATTTACATAAACTCACAGCTTTTGTTTGCGTTAAAAATCCGCTCGTCTCCCTAAATCTTCCCTTTCCTCACAGTAATATTTCTTTGTCATTTTTGTGATACCGTAACACGAATGTCCTTTAGTAAATCTGGTTGATTAAGAAAAACACAACCCTGTTTGTCCCCGAGGTTGGTGTATCGCACTTTGCATACGCTGGTATCTTAGAAAATTGCCTCCTCTTCATAAAATATTTCATTAATACCTACCATTAATTCTACTTGAACAGAAAGGCCCCTCTGTTCTTATGGAATAATGCATGAGGGATGAGTTGTTAATCACAGCAAAATTTTACAAAATTTCCGTGTATTTTATCTAAACTCTCGCGATTACGAATCTATATCAATATTTCACGACTAAAATGAGAGTCTATGTTCAGTTTGCTTTCTTTACACACAGGTCCTGATTTCGTAGGACCTTTACTTCTAATTTAATTTTCTAACAGAAATGAAGCCTGCATGTAATGGAAACCATATTTACGCGCATTTATTATGGAAACGTATTATGGGCTCCTGGATTCGAACCCGAGTCTTCTCAGAGATGTGAATACTTTTTGTGGGTCTTTCAACCTCGTAGAAACATAATGCAGTTCGTTTCTACATTTATTACTGTTTCAAACTGTTTTCAAAATAGAGAGGTGGACGGAAAGACTGAAGGAAGCTACGCAGATTATATACATTCAGTTCATCTTTCATATTTCATCTTTGCTCTAAAATTCAAAGCTTTTGTGTAGGATTTTTCAGATACAGTGAACCTGAAGTATGAAGGTTACAAAAAAATCGAAAGTCGAATTAAAGTCGAATTTATTTTTTAAGTTTTATATATGGTTGTTTAGCATTCAATGTCAATCAAATTAGATCATAAAATCTTCTTTCACTGAGGTCTTCTAAATTCACTTTCAGAATCTTTCAGCTCTTTCTTCTCAAGTTTTCTTTTTACTCTTCGCAAGTTTTCGCAACTTTCGTTAGTTTTCATTTTCTTCACTTCCGTTTCTCATTTATTTGACGATTTTCAAAGCTTCCATTTACTTAATCTTCGCATTTTTTCTGATCCATTTTTCGAAACTCGTAAGAAAATGGGAAACTCGTAAAGATTTTACAAGCGCATTGACTCGCGGACAAAATCCATTAAAAGACGATGTTCGCTCTTATTGATTAACCGATCATCCGATTAACCGACGATCGAATCGATATTTATTTAATTTGTTGCGGTGGAGACCCAGAAGATAAATAAAAATCTTCTTACGAACAATATTAATATATTATTGCACAACAATACACAACTGAATTTTCTCGTATTTCCGTTTGTTGGATGACAAAGAATTTGTCCATCCTTTCTACGTCCTCTGTACATCGGAATCGATTCATAAGGTTTTCCTAGTCGAGGTCTAAACTTACCTCAGCTGTTATTGTGACTACTTTGTGCTCACACTTGTGTCAATTAGTCTTTTATAACACAATCACAAAAAATCGTAGTCTGAACATAAATATCTTTCGCGCCCTCTTTGTCTTATGTGTCAGAATTGTTTGTTAATCGGTCAAACACTATAATTCCCAATCAATTTCTTTTTTTCTCATCCTTAAGGTCGAACTTATTCCATTCCTCTCGGTAACGACCACACAAAACGAAACTCCTCCACAATTTTTAGTGCATCAATCGAAATCGCTATAAATGGAGCTGCTATTGTCCCTTCAAATCTCATTATCGATTAATCATTTTAAAGTCAATCAGTTGTTTATCTCCAAATTGAGTTTTACAATGGGTTTCAGTGGATATAGATGGAGAATATGAATTAAAGTTGCCGCTTTGGTTGCAATAGAATTTTATCGAATGTTGGTATCGCGGAATAAATTAGAAATCTGCGACTATGGCCCGTTTAGTTGTCAATAGTTATTTTCTTCGAAAGAAAATCTATTATTAATGATTATCCGTACAGTCTCCATGGGATAAACTTATTGTGAGAAATATATTGCAGTAACCCTCACGAATAACGTAACATGGAGTACCGACATCCATAATATACGTAGAAGGGCACTTCGGCTCGGCTCGTAAAGAGAATAGTCGGTCAGAGCGAAGAAACAGTCCGCGGGCGACCTTTAGGCCTCATCTTGAATATGCAAATGGTGCATGGGACACTGCCGAGTGTTGTATTCTGAAATTAGAGAAGGTGCAGCGAAAGGCGATGCGTCTTGTGAAGAATTGCTTCTATAAATCAGTGAGCGTCACTCAGATGCTTCATGCCGCAAGATGGGAATCTTTAGAAGTTAGAAAATTTCAACAAAGGATTAATTTACTAAATAAGTTCGGAGATGATGTAGCCGAAACAATGCGTCCTCCGTGTTACATAGGCCGTTCTGATACAGCGAGAAAGATGAGGGAACTAGATGCTGGAACGAATCGATTCAAGAACTTATTTTTTCCGCGAACGATACGCGAAAGTGATCGATTAGGGAGATAAAGTCTTGGTGCAAGTACCCTCTGCCACATGCAGAAAGGCGGCTTGCGGGGTACTTATATTGACATACCCTGTTTTTGAAAGGCCCTACTTTCAGCTCATGAGTATGCAACCGTCAGTCAGCGTTCGAGTCGCCTGCATTTAAACAGTTCAACATCCGGATTGTATTTAACAGAAAGTAGAATATTTAGAGATCCTTTCTTTCTTCGGGAAGCGAAGAAAATGCTGTGTGTGGCTGAATAAACGGTGGTTTTCACCTCTGACGTAGAGTCACTGCCACTTATTCATGAGGCAGTTTGATTCATGCGATATTATTGATTAAGGAGATTATAATTTTATCGTCAGCAACTTATAAATTATGGGTAATTCTTGATGAAATGAGTTATCGCAAGTTTTTCAAGATATTTAATAAGTTAATATTCAACTAAATCTACATACATGCCCTGCAATCCGCCTTTCGGTGTATGACAGGTGAGCAGAAGTCTGGTTTTACATTTAACCCTCGTGTACGCGCCCAACTTTACCTACATTGTTACGCACCCGAGTATTCACTTCCCATTTTTTTCTTATTTTTAAATGTTTTCGCGATGGAATTCGTTTTCCAGGTAGATAAACTCAATAAATAGACATTAGAACGATTGACAGAGGCATTTCTAGCTGAAGTGATTTGCTATGGTTCGTAAATGAGGAGGTCCGGCATGATTTTCCTGGATTTGCGCTGGTCAGAATTATTTTATTTCTTATAGCTCTCCTATTCTCATTACAAATAGTCCTCGTTGGTATATTTATGCTGAGAAATCCGGACGCTTGACTAGCCTACACAAAATACCGATGTCAAAAGTGTCGCTTCCTATCCTTCTGTCAATTTTTTTTATTACCAAACTATTTTGTATGCAGTGTTTTATTTGGTTATTTATAATGAGTTAGTGTGATACTTTTGTAGTATTAGTGCTGAGTTGAATTCTTTGGAAGTATTTAGGGATTATTGAGTTGTAAAGGTAAGAATCAGCGTACAAATTTACTCTATTTCTGCGTAAATTGAGGGAAGAGGTCGCAAAAGCTCCAATTGAGGGTATATGTCAACATTTTGAAGACAAAAAAAAGTTTACGACCAATAATAGAATTGAATGTTTGACCGGGAGGCTAATGAAAACTGCAGAGGTCCTGAAGTAGAACGAGATAATTAGAAGAGAGAAAATCACTGGTTCTCTCCAAATTTATCAAGAGGATCAATTTTTTATAAAGAGGAAAAAGATACTTTACGAATTCAGTAAGTCTATCTGCGATGGGCGCGCAATTATTTATGCTAAATGCCTAAATTGTTGTAAATAATTTTTTTTGATATGAATAAAGTTCATTTATACCATTAATATGCAACATATATCACGAGCGTGAATGAAGTAAAATAATTGGACCCTATAATGAATCTTCTAAACTTATAAAACCTGTTTCAATAATTTTACTGAAAAAATATTATTCCTGCTTTACGTAGTTATACGGGTATTTAAATGTTGGAAGTTTTTAACACATAACGAGTTTCGGAATCTACCAAAAACGAAAATAGGAACCAATTTTAGAGCTGGTTGCTGTATTACTATTATAGATGAGATACGCGGTGGCGAATTTGATAGATTCGAATGGAGGTGTCGAGGGCAATGTGCACGGCGCGCGCTCACTATCCGCGCCGAATCTCGGGAACTACTGGGCAGATTTTATTAATATTTTAGGAAAACCTCACTAAATGTCTACTAAGGTATTGGTAAAATTATCAAAAGAATTAAAGAATGGAAACGCTCCGTAATACCATTTATAACAGAAAAACAGCCAAAAATGTTGAAATGTGTAAACTTTAAGTGCGATGCGGCACATCTTTCCCTTATCCGATTACAATAATATTTCATGCAATTTATTTTCTGACAATAAGGAGTAAATATATTTTCCTCTATCAATAAGGACCACCCTAGAAGAACGTACGTAATTATTAAGAGGGTCGGTCAGAAAGTAATGCTCCACATTTTTTTTCTCAAAATACTATTTATTCTACAAAAATGAAATATACATATATGAAAGAATGATGTTTTATCAATATATTTTTCTATATCATCTAATCATATGGAATAAATTTAGGGATTTCCCCGAAAGAATTTCCGTCTTTGAAAAATAAGGACCACCCTAATGTTCTACTATTTTACTTTATTCTTATTTCTAGTTGGAGTTCAGATTGAGGGCAAATTTCTTCCCTTCATGGTGAGCTTCATTCCCTCTCCAGGGCTTTTGGTGTATAATTGTGGATGTGTTGATGTTTAAACCTTTTCACTTGCTTTACAAACAGAAAGTAAGAAGTAGAAAACTTTGAATTGCATGGACTTTTCGACATAGGCGACACTAATTCTGATTTGATTCCTGAATCAATACGGTCCTTCGTTTCCTTCGTTCAAAGAAATCAAAACCGATACTTAAGTTGCAGTTTGCAGACTGAAGAGCGTAAAATATGTGAATTGAGGTTTAAGATTGCTGAGGAGTGAAACGGCTGAGGAATCTCAGACGCACCAGTTTGCCCAGCAAAACTAAAGCAGTGAGAAAAAATGGTCTTAATTTTCTAAGGGTTTGAATGTGGGCCAAAAATTTATAAAAATAGAAGCTTCATCTATTCACCGTGGAGTAAGCAACGAAAATCCCAGTTTTTGCGTAATGAATGTTTAGAAATTCATTTCAAGGATTGTCCAGCGAAATGCGGAGTAACGGGAATTCGCAAGGCGTTGGCAGAAACGAACCCCACAATGACTTCGCAAAACGATCGATTTGCCAATCTGTTATGAGCTCCAACTAAAAGCGAACACTCTCTCACAAATCTTTGCAAATTTTGTTTGATTGCGATCAATTTCATTTTTATTTCCTTGCATATCATTTAGTTGTTATTTTTGTGAGTGATAATCATTTCATTATCTCTCTGTATTAACTTCTTTTGAGTAGACGCGATCTTATTTTTGCTCTTATGGGCATTCCCCAGAGCGAACGAAGTATTATTATTGCACATCTTAGCATTGTTGTTGCAATCATTGTTGCACATCACCTCTTATCATTATTTATGCTTCTTTGTATTGAATTTTTCGCGACTAAATACTCCAATAGTCTAACACTCTTGTCTAACGGTCTATTGAAGAATTTAACAGAAGTAGAATTATTATTAACTTAAATAGAAATTTGGAGAAGTTTCCTAAATGAACCCCTGGAAATGTTGTAGATCCACCGTTCCGGTATTATGGATATATTTTGATTCTATCTCAAGAGACAGAACTCCAATATTTAATTGAAACATACGGAACAGTTAAAACGGAACTCAGTCGATTTTTATAATCAATCAAATAAAAATAAAAATCTTTCCAGAAATATGAAAGANTCTGTCAATCGAGTTAAACATGACTTATCCTTCTTATATTCGCTACTAAATTCCCTTTCAGACTGTCCTCTCTTAACTTCTCTCCTCCATTATCGTGTTCCTAACAGATCTACCCGTTTGACATCTCTGCTGCACTATACCACACCTCGACTCTCACTTATTAAGCGTTCCCTTTTCTTTCGCCTTCCTTCATTGCTGAATTCCATTCCTCCCTCTGTTGATCCTTTTTTCTTGCCCAAGGGGACTTTTATAAAATTAGGTCTAACTCATACCAGATCACTGTAACTGCTGCCTCCTATTTCCTCTTGCTATTCTCCTGCTTTTATGTCCTATTTATTGTTGCTGTTTTGGTTGTTTTTTTTTTGGCTTACTTGTTATGAATATCACTTTCAATTGGCTTTTTATGCTGTATGTGATGAATAAATTGAATTCTCTTTTAATGAGCCTCTATGTTTAAATAAAACTTTGCATCAGCTCATTTTATGCAAAGAATTCAGCAGTTTGAATCTCAGCTCTTCTTCAATTAAAGGTTTGGGAATGGATGACGTGCAAAGGCCCTTGTTTTCCTTACTGAGTATTTTAAGTGGACAAATCCATGTTAAACTATGAATTTCACTAAACATAAATCAATATGGAATGTGCTTAGCGACATATACAACCCAGCAGTGGTCATATTATCGCCGCTATGATATTGAGTAGGTCAAATACACATTGTCATCTGCGAAAAGTAAAATAAAAGTATTCCATTCACCGAAGTATGTAAATACCACTTAACTCCTCTCTTTCAGAAAGAATGCATTCTCTCATCATCTCGGTCCGTAAAGGAGTCGAAGTAGCTGGTACCCACTTTAGTTATTGCAATTTTTCACGTAGAATTTTAGTTATTTTATGTTCCTTCAAATTGGGTGGGCTTAGGGTCAGGTAAGCTGGACGAGGGCCTCCTGTTGCCAGGAGGCTCGTCCCTTAGAAAATATTGGCTTAGAATTTCGGAAACTAGAAAATATCTCGAGTTCAAAAGTTTGGCGTTGTCGAAAAGGTAATAATCAAATCTCGATTAAATATTTCTCTTCATAGTGATGTGAAAAAAAATTGATGCTTAATTTTATCAGCAGAAGGTTAGGAAATCAAGTGGATCGTTTTGAATTGATAAAGGAATATATGCTACACATAAGAGTCAAAAAAAGAAAATATTATAGACGTGTAGAAGCTTAAGGAAATTATTGCAGACGGATCTTTGTGAAGTGCAATTGGTGGGTGTGCGTGGCTGTACAAAGTATAAGGGAGTGAGTAATTTTAAAAGTGCTTTGACAGCAGGCCGTTTCGCACGTGAGCCCCCGTTGAGTCCAATGCGTTACCTACATGGCCTTCCGTGGGCCCCAATGTATGAAAGATTTAGGCCGAGATGGAGCTTAGAATTCATCTAGGCCTCGATATATCCTACTAGTTAAGGCAGTTTTGCTCATCTGCATTCTTTCGCTATATTATGATGAAACGCCGAATCCAATCGCCCAGGGCTGCCGCCAAAAGAAAATTCGGGCCCTTCCCTGTTTTTCTCATCCAAGTTGCACCCCTTTCGCCTGTTTCTCTTTCGTCGTCGCCGCGTGGCGCTGGAATCGCCCCTTCCACTTCCGGCGAATACCTAAAGAACCAATTAACGCAGCACTTGGTCTGGTGACACCCTCTCCCTCAGTGAACCCACACCCTTAAATCATTTTTTCCGAAACACATGGCAGATATTTTTTAGTATCCGGTCTCCACGACTGGCACACGCGTCTCGGGAAATCATCCGTCTGATTTACGATTTTCGCGATAGGAAACATATTTCATCCCATTTTACTATGAATACCGAATACAATACGTAGGAACAGTGACGTGGATTTATTGCCGATCGTTTTCTTCTGAGATTCGATTCGCGCTTATCGATCTTCTTTCTTTCCTTGCATTCTCCCTTTTATTACTTCGCCATTCACTCTTTCCTTAGGCGTTTCATCCACGAGCAGTTCTTTTCCACATATATTTTGTGCACTTCATTTACTCTCTCCTTCCAAATTCCGCCTCCAAACAACATACAACCTCATTTTTGTTTACAAGAGTGCCGCCTTTAAACGCGCTTTGAGGCCAGATTGCTTCACTGTTGCTTTTTGTTTACATTTCAGAGCCCCGACGATTGTTTCAAAACGTTATTTTGCTCGCAACAATTCCCAACTATCTCCGCAACAATGTTACCCTGTACATTGTTTCTTTCCAGAGCTGCATTTACGATAGATAGAAAACGTCAAGACATTAAGCTCAATGCATGAATTTATCATGCAGTGAAAAGCTTAAAATGTTCACTGGTTATTTTGGAATAGGTCGAAATTTCCTCTGATGTTCAATCGCCATAGTAATTGATGATTCCTCATTCTTGAAATCTGAATCGATATTCGCCCTATTTGATAGATTCTTTACCCGTTCCTTTAAGAGTTTATTCTGCAACTATACTCGTAGTTTCGACGCATTCATCATCAGATACATCGAAACCATGGTCGCAGAATAAACTCTTAGTGGAACGGCTAAAAGCTGTCTTGTTATTCTCATCGTCAGGGAAAACAAGCTGGAAGGAATTGATAGCATTTACAGCTCCTCACCTTTAATAACTGACTATGTACTTCGCATTACTCTTCTTCCTAAATTCAGACATCTTTCTTTCTCTGCGTATTTTTTTCAGTTCTTCGCTATTTCCATTTTGAGGTTTCTTCTTCTAATTTCCCACAACTCGTTCTGTCCTTTTTTCTTCACACCGCTCATCAACTCTCTTGTTTACACATGCTATTCGTTCTGTCTTTCCACTCCTTGGTTTTAATGATGTGATAACGAAATCACCACAGCGTTTTTATTTAATGGAAACATATTTAATCTTGAATGAGCTTTGTTCTCTGCTGACGAACTCAGTTTTGGATCGATTTAGGAAAGAGAATCCCAGTTGGGGGTACTCTGGGATTCCTTGTGATATTGAAGTAATCCAAATGATGTAGTGTTTAGCGATATTCCTCGCTCTGTAAGCCACACCTACCCATTCCTGTCTGTGTGTATTCGTAATTACTTTGGAATCTGGTGCGAAAATGAATGCCCAGCACACGAAAATGAGCTTCACAAGAGAATCAAAGCATTGGTTGTGATTCAGTCACAAATAGAGTGCACAAATTAACCCATAAAAGACATATGACTTAATATAAACATCGGAATGAGAGGAAGCTCATCATTTGATTGCATTCGCAGACACAGAATGAGTTTGACTCTCTGCATTACGAGATATTCGTTCGGAAAGAAAGATTTTTTGAAGCACCGACCAGAGGCCTTGGAGAGGGAATGAGGCTCTATAGGAAAGATGAGGAGTGCAGTAGTTTGAGGAGAAATAGAGGAGTGATATCAGATTTAGCTAAGAAACGGAGCAAATCTTACGAAACAGTGTTTTCTTTTTAAAAGAGGTAAAGTGTTTATCAATGAGTTCGTCCCATCGAACATTCACTACCGAAAGCATTGAAGAGGGAATGATAATTATAAGTCGGGATGAGGAGTGAGGTAGTTCGCTATTCTTACTCGGTCATGATTCTATGAATGGAAAACATCTATAAAATTGCAGAAATATGAACACTTTCCGCAGTATTCAATGGTCAGAAGGAATGATATATATAAGGAGAGCCAGGAGCAAGAATAAGATAAGTAAATGAAAGGTACTATTTCATGTATTCTGCATCTGGATTCCATTCACCAACAGAAATAAGAAGCGCCGAAAGAGCAGATGCATTTCAAAATTCTTCTCGCAATATTTTTGAGGAAAAGGGTTTTGATGAAAGAAGAATAAAGTAGTCAGTCATTAAATGAGGAAGTGACGATGCATTGATTCGTTAGTGAGGTTTAGATGAAAGTTAAGTCGGAGAGAAGAGAAATTGCTCACGAGAGTTGTCTCAAACTGGACGTAATTGTCCTGCGATCGAATTTGCAATCGGAGCTGGACAATAAAGAAATAATGAAAGAAAAAATGAATGCTCCTCATTTTATTTTGTTTCATTAATCAGCGAATTCTTGCGTCGCTGTACATTAAATTTTACAAATCAAGTTGCCTTGTTCTCCTTCGATGCCCTTTCATCTAATTTTCGCATATTATACAATATTTGCGATAATTGCCCTCAAATAAATTCCCGAAGAATGCATTTTGCGTTCTTCTAACTTAGGATTCGAGACTGATGAAATAAATTAGGCCAGAACTTTCAGCTCTAACTCTCCGTGTCACATCCCGATTTAAATTAGTAGTGTATTATAATAAATTATACGTGAATATGTTGCTAAAGAGAGGAATAATAATCACACCAATCCATGCTCACCTAATTTGAGGTCAAAAGTCTCGGTTTCCATGGAAAAGTTCAGAAGAGTGGGCTAAATCCGATGAATTTCGAAAGTATTTAAAAAATATATTTTCGAAATAAGTAGTAATAGGATGAGCTCAATGAGCTGAATATTTATCCATCGATTTTATGATGGAAATATATTGAAATTAGGCACCTCGAGAAATAATTATGGAAGTTTAAACGTATCGATTTCTGTAAAATATGAACACACTTCGAATCCCATTTTGATTCACCCAAGGCACTGCGTAGGCAGAGGAGGGCTTTGCATTCATAAAACGTATGCATATTTGGGCATTGGAAGAGGGGGTGAAGGCACGTCTCCGATCGCTCATCGCACGCGTGTTTCCCCGTCGCCTTTCGTGTGTGAGCCGCACATGTTCCTCTTGGTTTTTTACAAGGCGCAGATGTCTGCGGATTGCTCTATTTTTAAAAAAGGGGCGCGAGTATTAGTGGCGGGGATTTTTTTAAAGGCCTTCGTCAGCTGCGGTGAAAAATCCATTCGATTCACCATTTGAATGGATTGGAGCGACACATATCGGGAAATGGTGCAATCAGTGGTATTCACATCCACACATTCCTCGGAGCGCGTTGTTTTTGGACCGAATGGCCCAAATTTAGTCGCAAACGGATTTTAGTTGTCCAATTATTTTTTATTCGGCGGAGAAATCCACTTCGGGCGATCCCCGAAGACAGGACATTCCTCCACTGAGTGTGACCTGAAATCGAAAAAAGCTGTCAAAAATGAAATGAAAAAATTTGAAACCTCGAAAGGCTGCTCTTTAATTAATACCGCTAAGAATGACATTTGCATTCTTGCAGATTAAAAGTACTCAAGGCGATCTCCGAAGACAGGACATTCCTCCACTGAGTGTGAGCTGGAAATCAAAAATAACTGCCAAAAATACAAAAACTTTCGGAGTATTAGCCCGAAATTTGAAACCTGGAGTGGCTGCTCTTTAATTAATACCGTTAAGAATGCCATTTGTGTCGATTCTTGCAGATTAAAATTACTCAAGCGGTGGAGAAAATTTTACGAAAATAAATCCATGGTATATCCGTAATTTGATTTATTTAAGC